>CAUYMX010065549.1:0-36009 GCA_963573855.1 Lepilemur septentrionalis | reverse complement strand
GGAACATTCTATACAAGTAACATAATATATACAGATGAATTGAAACTTTGGAAAAATTTTTTTAAAAAGAAGTAACTTATGGCCGGGCATGGTGGCTCACGCCTGTAATCCTAGCACTCTGGGAGGCCGAGGGGGGTGGATCGCTCAAGGTCAGGAGTTTGAAACAAGCCTGATGAAGAGCGAGACCCCATCTCTACTAAAAATAGAAACAAATTAATTGGACAACTAAAAATATATAGAAAAAATTAGCCGGGCATGGTGGTGCGTGCCTGTAGTCCCAGCTACCCGGGACGCTGAGGCAGAAGGATCGCTTAAGCCCAGGAGTTTGAGGTTGCTGTGAGCTAGGGTGAAGCCACAGCACTCACTCTAGCCTGGACAACACATTGAGAAACTGTCTCAAAAAAAAAAAAAAAATGGAATTTAAAAAAATTTAGAAGGCCTTATGGGAATGATGGAACACCATAAAGAGAACTAATTTTCACATAATAGGAGTTTCTGAAGGAGAATATAAAGAAAAAGGATCAGGAAGCATATTTAAAGAAATAATGGCTAAAAATTTCCCAAACCTGGAGAAAGACAAAAACATCCAGATACAGAAAGTTTAGAGATTGAATCAGTAATAAAAAGTCTCCAATTAAAGAAAAGCCCAAGACCAGAGTGCTTTTTTGTTAAGTTCTATCAAACATTTTAGAAATAACTACAGTTGGGCAGCATTTAACACACAGCCTATTTTATAACAAAGTGCTGAATATCTCATGTAATTTATTGAATACAATACACTGTAGAGTACAGTATCAGTTGTTTACCGTCGTGATCACAATGGCTAACTGGGAACTGAAGCTCGCTGCTGCTGCCCAGCATCATGAAAGACTATTATACCACATATCACTAGCTTGGAAGAAGGTCAATATTAAAATTTTTATGGCTTCTACTGAATGCTTATCAGTTTGCACCATCATAAAGTTGAAAAATCATAAATCAAACCATTGTAAGTCAGGAATCATCTGTATTAATTTAAAAAAGAAAACCTAAAGCCCCACGCCACTCCCCTAAAAATAAGGAAGCCTCTGTTGTTGATCAATTTTTACAAGAGGAATTTTCCATTACCCAGGACATAATAGAAATCTCAGTTCATAAGGTAATTGGCCCCGCCTCAGTAAAGGCTTCAGTTTTGATAAGTGTCCAGGAAGACACCAGGGGTCTCTTCTTTAGTGGTGAATACCTCTTGGCTAAGTATGGAAGCCACTTACACCAAAAGCCCTTGAGTGTACATGGATCTGTCCATTTAGTCCAGAGGCTCCAGGAAGCAAATTTTGGGGTGGTTGAAACTTCTAATTGGAAGTCCTACCCTCAGTACACTAATGGGAGAACCAAAATTATAGCCTCCTTTAGTTTATCTAGTGCCTATTGCTGTTCAAGTCCTCACTGAAAAGTGGAAGACTTACAGATAACTCAATAGAAGAGGGCCCTAAAACATCAGAGGTGAGAAACGTGTTGGTGGCTGAATCCAAACATTCCTAACAAATGTTGGGCCTATCTTACCAACGCGAGAGGTTGGAATGCTAGGAACCTGTGTTTCCAGATTGGGAATAGTTCACCTTTCTGAATTCCAAATGTAGCCCCAAAATTTAACAAACTGGGAAGGGTCTTGTACCTTATTTAGGACAATTGCCCATCTCTTCTCAGTGTTTATTCATGGTTATGATGTTCTGTGAGACAGACTCTTGCTCAGGTTAGGTGACAAGGATATTATTGATATAATGCCAAAACTGAGTTTCTGGTGGGCGTAAGGAGCAGGCATTTAGGGCCTGTTGGTAAAGCTCACGTGCAATTCCAGAGCTATTTAAGTATCTCACAAGCAATCTGGAAAAGGTATACTGTTGACCCTCCAATGTGAAGAGGAATTGTGGTTGACTTTTTCATGAAATCATCACCAAATGGAATGTGTTATCCAAGTCTATAACTCTAAACTACTTATGCTATTTTGAATGGCATTTGTTAAGGTGACAATATCTGGTAGAGGTAATCTAATAAAGGGAACAGCCTTGTTAACACTCTATAGTCTGCAATTAGCCCCCACCCAATAGTGGTCTGAAGCATAGGCCATAATGGAGAATTGAAAAGTGAAATGATAGGAATCAGCATTCCTTCCTTAAGTAATCTATGAGCATCCATATCCCTTAGTGCCTTGCCTTAACCAGTGCTATGGCCTATTTGCCACTCATACCAACAAGGGAAGATAAACTGATTTCTATCAGTCAGTGCCCACTGGTAGCATAAAACCCTTGATCTATGAGGTTACTTGCTGCCTGAGGAGGTTCCACTACAATAATGGGAAAAGGGATAGTCTGGAGGGTAACAACTGGGACAGGGCCATGTTCTGTGAAAACTGAGCCAGTTTTAATAGTTAAGTAGGTAATTACCTCTTTTATTATCCTCCTTCCAAGCCAGTCATCTCCTGAGTAGGATACTTTAAGCATGAATACTTCCTGGGATTAGGAAGATTTTGAGTATCCATGTCCAACAGCTCTAGCCAGTGCTGTGTGTTTTTTTAAATCAAAACTACTATTGCTGTGGCAAAAGGGCAACTGTTTGCCAGAAAAGACCTACTTCAGCAACCACTGGATCCTTACATGTCTGGGGGCAGGTCCCTGCCACTGGCAGAAATCAGAGGCACACAATGAGCATTATTTGGGCAACACTTTGACAAATTTTTATGCAGGGAGTAGGGAGAGTGGAGGCATAGAGGGGGAAGTTTCTCATAGCATGAGACCTTCCAGAGGCTATGGATACAGGGGAAGGGAAGGCAAGCAACCAGAAGGGGAAAGGATGAGAGAACTCCTGGGGAAAGGAGAAATGAAGAGAAGACTTATCTGTCAAGGTGATGTTGCTCAGAAGCATGATGGAGAATCACTGAGTCAGAGAACTCGGAAGGTCAGCAATGACTTGGAGTCTTTTATTCCCAAGCTTTATCTTAGTTATGTCTAGTCGATGTTCGGTGCGGTTTCATAAAGTATGTAAAGCTTCCAGTTTCTAAATGGCTTAAAATCTGTTTATTTGGGCTACATTTGAAATAATTGCATGCATAAAAATTTGATTTTATCACCAGTGCACTTTTGAGCTAATGGAACACAACCTGATCTGAAGAAGTAAACAACATAAGACCAATATACATAGGCCTTTTTTGGAGCATATATGTAGCAGATACAATAGCATTAAGAGGTGGAAAGGGAAAAAAATGGAGTTAACATGTTCTAAGGTCCTTGCATTCTGGGAAGTGGTGAAAGTACCAATTGTAATTAGTCAATAATTGAATAATACATAATGACATTAAGCATAGATAGGAAGCTGTATTTAAGTTATTTACTGCTATAGTTTGGTTATGTGTTCTCTTCAAACCTCATGTTGAAATTTGATCCGCAACGTTGGAGGCGTTTGGGTCATGGGAATGAATTCCTTGTGAATACATTAATGCCCTCCCTCAGGGGGTGAGTTCTCATTCTATTAGTTCCTGTGAGAGCTACTTTTTAAAAAGAGCCTGGGACCTCCCCACCTTGCTTCCTCTCTTGCCATGTTTTCACTGTTCACACTGGCCCCTCTTTGCCTTACACTCTGAGTGGAAGCAGGTCAGGCCCCCTCCAGATGCAGATGCCCAATCTGGAAGTTCTTCAGCCAGCATAATCATGAGCCCAATAAACCTTTTTATCTTTATAAATTACCCAGCCTCAGGTATTCCTTTACAGTAACACAAAATGGACTAAGACAGAAAATTGGTACTGAGAACCAAGTTGTTGCTATAAAGATATCTGAAAATGTGGAAGCAGCTTTGGAACTGGAAAGAGGTTGGAAGAGTTGGGAGGGCTCAGAAGACAAAATGATGAGGGAAAGTTTGGAACTTCTTAGAGAATGGTTAAGTGGTTATAACCAAAATGCTGATAAAAATATTGATAGTAAAGGTCATACTGACAAGGTCTCAGCTGGAAATGACAATCTTATTGGAAACTGGAGCAAAGGTCACCCTTGTTACACCATAGCAAAGAACTTGACTGCATTGTGACCATGCCCTAGGGCACTGTGGAAGGCTGAACTTAAGAATCATAACCTAGGGTATCTAATGAAAGAAATTTCTAAGTAGTAAAGCATTCAAGAAGTGGTGTAGTTACTTTTTAATAGCTTATGATCAAATACAGCAGCAAAGGAAAGACTTAAGGGTGCCATTTATACTTAAAAGGGAAGCAGTGCCTAAAAGTTTGGAAAAATCACAGCCTGGCCATGTTGTACAGAAGGAAAGAGCATTTTCAGGCAAGGAATCCAAGGGTGCAGCTGGAGATACCCTTTGTTATAGACATTAGCATGACTAAAAGGAAGCCAAGTGCTGATAGTTAAGACATAGGGGGAAAGGCCCAAAGGCCCCAAGCAGAAATCTTTGAGGCTGCTTCTCCTATCACAGGCCCAGAGGCCTAGGAGAACAGAATGGTTTTGGAAGCCAGGCCTGGGGTGCAACTCTCTTGTGCCGCCTCTGGATGTTGCTTCCCACATCTCAGCACTCTGGTTCCAACTGCAACTTGAACAGCCCCAGGTACTGCTTAGGCCAGTGTTAGGCAGAGCAAAAGCAGTAAGCCTTGCCTTGACAGCGTCCATGTGGTGCTAAGTCTACAGGCACCCAGAATACAAAAGCTGTGGGGGCATCTCTTCTTCCACCTAGATTTCACAGGATGTATTGGAAAGCCTGGTACCTAGGCAAAAAACTGCAGCAGGGTCAGAGCCACCACAGAGCACCCACTGGGGCAATGCCTAGTGAAGCTATGAGAGCAGGGCCACTGCCTTCAAGATGCCAAAATTATAGAGCCACTAGCACTGTACCACCTCATCCTAGAGAAGCCACAGGCATTTGACTCTAATCTGTGAAAGCAACCATGTGGGCTGCACCCAGCAAAGCCGTGGGAGCAAGGCTGCCCAAGGCATTGGGAACCCACCACTCCCACAGATGTGCCTAGGATACAGTCAAAGGAGATTATTTAGGAGCTTTAAGATTTAAGGTCTGCCCTGCTGGGTTTCAAACTCACGTGGGGTCTGTTACCCCCTTCTTTTGGCTGATTTCTCCCTTTTGGAAAGGGAATGTTTACCCAATGCCTGTACAACCATTGTATCTTGGAAATAAATATCTTTTTAAAGAATTTTCCAGGCTTGTAGCTGGAAAGAACTTACCTTGAGTCTCATATGAGACTTTGAACTTTTAAACTGGTGCTGGAACAAGTTAAGACTTTGGGACAGGATGATTGTGTGTTGCATGTGAAAAGGACATAAGTTTGAGGGGGTGAAGGGAAGAATGCTGTGGTTTGGGTATTTGTTCCCTCCAAACCTCATATTGAAATTTGATCCCCAATGTTGGAAGTGTTTGAGGTTTTGGGGTCATGGAGGCAGATCCCTCATGAATAGATTTATGCCCTCATTCAGGGACGTGAGTGAGTTCTTACTCTATTAATTCCCACGAGACATGTTTGCTAAAAAGAGCCTGGCATCTCCCACCTCTTTCTCTTGCCTTCTCTCTTACCATGTGGTCTCTCTCCTTTGCCTTCCGCCATAAGTGAAAACAGCTGGATACAGATGTCCAGTCTTGAACATCTGAGTGGCAGTGGCTCAGAGAGAAGGACAGACGGGATGCACCCCAGACACAAGAGCAGGGTAGGGAGACTGCAGCCTACCCTCCCATCCCCCACCCCCAACATACCTGCTTGCTAGAGTTCTCTGTGCTGAATGACCTGCTTTCAACACTGGGGGCGCATTCCCACCAGAGCCCTCAGGACAGCCACAGTTTGCGATCTTCCTGCCCGCAGGCGTTTGGTACGTTCACCTACTAAGGGCAGAGAGAGTGGGGCAGGGTGGCATAGGGGAGAGGTCCCAGTTCCAGGGTCGGGCCATAAGACAGAGCCCTTACCCATCAGGAGGGTATGGAGGAGCACAGGAGAGCAGGGGGCTGTAAGTGTGCCTCAGCACCCAGCTCCCTTCCCGCCGCTGGAGAACTGACATACTGAAGTAGGCTGTAGCACTGAGACTGAATTTGCATAAGTGCTAGTTCCCATGGTAACCGAATGCCTGGGCGCTGCAGGCTGAATGGATTAGCTGCCCCACCTGCCACTTACTTCATTAGGGAGTGCAGCTTGATCCAAGAGTTTCTTGAGCTGCCACTATTCCTGTGGTGGGAGCATCCCCCTGGAAGAGACCTCTGTGGATAAAGAGGCCCACCTGACTCGCTTTGGGGTTTAGTAGCAGAGAAGCGGTGCGTAATTGGAGATCCCCCTATTGGCCAATGTCACACTGAGATGCATGCCAGTGGGTCAGACACATGAATTGTGGGGTAGCTTGAGAGCCTTTCTTGGGCAGAGAGAGAACACAGGTGGACTGATCAGAGAGGAAAGGGCCTGCGCTTGTGGATTGGGATGGAAAAAGCCTGGCTAGGGGCCTCCGCAATCACACAATTAGACCCCTCCCATCAGGAGCAGCCCTCCAAGATTGGAGAGATAGCCCTGAACTCTATATCTGCAGCTCCCCCTAGGCAGCAGATAACAAACTCTGAGCCCCAAAGAGCCTCAGTAAAGTCCCATACCCAGGCTCTCACACCCCAGATACGATCTATCTTGCTCCTCTCCCCACCTCAGGGGAGAGCAGGGACCAAGCAACCCCTGGGAGCTACAAGGCCTCTCCCAAAGCTTGGGACATTTTTATACCCCAACTGGGGGATAAGAGCCTACCACAGGCACAATAGATTACCTCAGTAATTGGCTCCTCCCTACAAACTATAATCAACAACAGCAAGAACAACACCACAGTTAAACATACTGCCTTCCATCTCAAGGTATTAGGGAGCAGTGGATTCATACCCACAACTACAATCCACCAACTCAGAGCTTAAGTGGGGAGCAGAAAACTCACTACACTCTATTGGGAAGAGGTGAAGACAACAGGTTCATCAAACCTACTAAAACACCACAAAGACAATTCAGGACCAGCACTCCTCTCCCAAGCACAGTCAAGGAAAGATCTTTGAGGAACTGGAGACAGGATCATAAATCAGTCCTAGCACCCCAGCTCTCGACCAAGAAGCCAGATGACAAAAAAATCAGTGAAAGAACTCTGGAAACATGAAAAATCAGAGCAAAAAGATACTCCCCGAAGAAATCGATAGCTCCTCATCAATGGGTACCAACCTAAAAGAAATGATTAAAATGACAGAAGAAGAATTTCAAATATGGATTGTAAAAAAGTTCAATGACATAAAAGAGAAAATAGAAATCCAACACAAAGAAGTCACAACAACAATGCAGGAAACTAATGAAGAATTCTCGAAAGAAATTGAAGTATTAAAGAAAAAACAAACAGAACTTCTGGAAATAAAAATTGCATTCAAGAAATTACAAAACACAGAGGAAATCCTTAAGAATAAGCTGGATCACACAGAAGAATCTCAGAGTTTGAAGATAACACCTATGAGCTGAACAAATCAGTCAATGAAAAAGAACACAGAAATAAGAGGCATGAACAAAGCATAAAAGAAATGTGGAATTATGTAAAGAGGCCAAACATAATAATCATAGACATCCCTGTGGGCAAAGAAGAAAATGCACAAGGGTTAGATAATATACTTGAAGGAATAATTGAAGAAAATTTCCCTGGCCTAGCTAGAAATCTACATATCCAGGTACAAGAAGCAAACAGGATTCCTGGGAGAATCAATATGGAAAGGCAATCATCACATCACATAGTTTTTAGGCTGGGAAAGTAAACGTAAAAGAGGCACTCCTATGAGCAATAAGGCAAAAACAGGAGGTAACAGTACAAAAGAAAATCTATCAGACTAACTGCAAACTTCTCAGCTGAAACCTTACAAGCCAGAAGTGACTGGGGACCCATCCTCAGTTTTCTCAAACAGAATAATGGCCAGCCTAGAATTTTGCATCCTGCAAAACTAAGCTTCATATATGAGGGAGAAATAAAGACTTTTCCAGACAAGCAATTGCTGAGGGAATTTGTGAAAACTACACTTGCCCTGCAGCAAGTACTCAGAGCTGTATTATTCATCCTTCAGCACAAAAGACACCCACCCAGTATAAAATTGCCCAAAAGCTAAAGCTTAGAGCCCATATAAAATAAAGGCTCAATAGGTAAAACAAAGGAATAAGATTCTACCCAATAGGATGAACAGAAGTGCAGCCCACTTATCCATAATTTCAATAAATTGGAAGACCTTGAATTCCACACTCAAGAGACATAGGTTGGCAGAATAGACAAAAAATACACGGCAAGTATCTCCTGTCTCCAAGAAACACATCTAACCTTTAAGGACTCATTCAGACTCAAGGTGGTAAAGGGATGGAAAAAAAATATTCCATGCAAATGGAAATCAAAAGAAAGCTGGTGTAGCCAAGAGCTACGAGTAGAACTACCATTTGATCCAGCAATCCCATTCCTGGGCATCTATCCATAAGAACAAAAAACACTCTATAAAAAAGACATCTGCACTGGAATGTTTATAGCAGCACAATTCACAATTGCAAAGATGTGTAAACAACCAAATTGTCCATGAATACATGAGAGGATTAATAAAATGTGGTATATGTATATCATGGAGTTCTATTCAGCCACATAAAACAATAGTGATATAGTATCTCTTGTGTTATCCTGGATAGGGATGGAGCCCATTCTACTAAAGGAAGTATCACAAGAATGGAAAAACAAGCACCACATGTACTCACCATCAAATTGGTATTAACTGATCAACACTTAAGTGCACATATAGTAGTAACATTCATCAGGTGTTGAGCAGATTGGAGGGGGGAGGAGGGGATGGGTATATACACACCTAACGGGTGCAGTGTGCACCATCTGGGGAATGGACATGCTGGAAGCTCTGACTCGGGTGGGGCAAGGGCAATATACATAACCTAAACATCTGTACCCCCACAATATGCTGAAATAAAAAAGAAAAAAAAAGATTCTGTGTCCTTATTATTGTAGCTGGTGACCCAAGTTATTATGCAGCCAAAAAGTGGAACTTGTAGATGTCAAAAGCATCCTAAGTAACTAGAGACTGTAGATAAAGTCTTTGTTCTGGGTGAAAGATCTACTGGAAGAAGCTTTTGAGAAGACATTTTCTTTTCTAGGCAGTGCTTAATAGCATAGGGCCAGGTAGTTACCTTGGGAACATCTCATCTTCAGGAAGCACAAGTTGATGATGCCCATTAAGAAAATTGTAAAAAGAATGAGGAAAAGGACCCCTATTCAATAAATGGTGGTGGGAAATTGGATAGCCACATACAGAAGAATGGAACAGGATCCATATCTCTTACCACTCACAAAAATTAATTGAAGATGCATAATAGACTTAAATGTAAGTCAGGAAACCATAAGAACTCCAGAAGAAAATGTTGGAGAAACTCTTCTAGATATCAGCCTAGGCAAAGAATTTATGAATAAGACCCCAATGGCAATCACAGCAACAACAAAAATTAATAAATTGGTCTTGATTGAATTAAAAAGTATCTGCATAGCCAAGGAAATAATCAACAGAGCAAATAAAGAATCTATACAATGGGAGAAAATATTCAAAGCTATATGTCCAATAAAGGGCTAATAACCAGAATCTACAAAGAACTCAAGCAAATCAGCAAGAAAACATCAAACAACCCCATTAAAAAGTGGGCAAAAGACATGACCAGAAGCCTTTCAAAAGAAGATAAACAAATGGCCAATAAACATGTGAAAACTGCTCAACATCACTAATCATCAGGGAATTGCAAATTATTTAATAAAACTACAATGAGATATCACCTTACCCCTGTTAGAATGGCTTTTATTAAAAAGGCCAAAAACAATAGATGCTGGTGTGGAGACAGATAGAAATGAATGCTTATACACTGTTGGTGGGACTGCAAATAGTACAACCTCTATGGAAAACAGTATGCAGATTTCTCAAAGAACTAAAAGTAGACCTACCATTTCATCCAGCAATCCAACCACTGGGTATTTACCCAAAGGAAAATAAATCATTTTATCAAAAAGACACATGCATTTGAATGTTTATTGCAGCACAAATCAAAATTGTACAGGTGTGTAATCAACCCAAGCACCAATCAATTCATTAGTGGATTAATTAAGTGTACTATATGTATACGATGGAATACTATACAGCCATGAAGAAAGATGAATTAGTCCTTTTGCAACAATTTGGATGAAACTGGAGACCATTATCCTAACTGCAGTATCTAAAGAATGGACAAACAAACACATGTACTTGCTATTAAGTTGGAACCAACTAATGAGCACACTTGTGTACAGAGGGAGGTAAAACTCTGCAGAAATCAAGCAGGGGAACGGGGGAAGGAGGGAGTGGGAGAAAACCTACCTAAATGGTACAATGCACACTATCTGGGTGATGGGCACACTTATAACCCTGACTAAAGCATAACAAAATTGATATATGTAACCAAAAACATTTGTACCCCCATAATATTTTGAAATAAAAAAGAAATAGGAAAAAAATCTTTTAAAAAGTATAAGAGATAATCATGAAGAAGTATAAAATTGGATCAAAAAAAATCTCTTAGGCAGACCCATGAACATATTAATACATGCTACTTATTGTACAAGTTAAATGAATAGATTCACATTTTGATCTTAAAAAGCTGTGCTTCGTTCTAAAATGATGAAGAATTCAAATCTGGTAGGGAAAACTGAATACACATCTTGCTTGTTCAAAAAGTGACAAGCGTAGTTGAGAAAAACTCTGATTTTCCCTGACCATCTCAGAAGAAATGGCAAGAAGACAAAATTTAAAGTTAAATGCTCATTCTGGGCCTAAGTTAACATTTTCAATTATGAGTAGTCTTGTTATAAAATTTGAGCAAACATTTTTACGCTTACAGGAGAAAAAGGTAATGTCTACTGAAATGGAGTAAGAGCACAGATTTTAAGTCTCTCATTGAATTTAGAATTCATTAACAGAATTAAGATTTCCAAAAATATTGAAATAAAATAATCCAATTAACTAGACGGTGATAAGGAGTAAAATTAATTGTGACTGGTTTTATTATTTCTCCATGTCTTAATAACTTTTCTTTTTCTTAGATAGCTTTTATCTTGAAGGACAAAAGTTACCCATATTAGAATAATAAGGAAAATATGAGAAAATAGCTAGGTGTTCATTTGTCATGAACAGTTCCAGGACACTGAATGTTTACCATGACAGAATCTCTGAGCCTTGGGAGGAACAATATTTAGAAATAATTTTTGTGCCACTGTTGAATTTTGTTTTAAGGCTAAAGTTTCTGCACTGAAAAGAAGCAGCAAAACCACACACTTTCCTATGGTAGAAGTCATATGGAAAATTATTTTTTAGTTACTCTAACATTGGTTTAAGAAATTACATGTGCCATTTTAAATAAATTAACTGTTAATGTCAACACCCTTGAGAAAGGTACACCAAAAAAAGTATAAGAATCCTAATTAAGGAAAAATATTGCAACTGAAAGAAGTAAATAGTGTTTCAATCAAAATGTATAAGGCCAGTTATACTGTATCAAATATACTGAGATGAATTTGGACTTACCATAGTTTAGATGTTATTAAAATAAAACAATTGCACTTGGTAATATGAAAAACTAAAATTTGAATGAAACCAACAAGAAGGTAAATGTATTGTGGCACAATTTTTTTTTTAGATTTGTAAATGGGAGTCTTCAGAATGTTTCTGTAAAAGTACTGTTGTCTAGAAATTTGGAAATCTTGGTGGTATTATTTTTGGTAGTATGGTTCATTAATCTGTATCATCTTTAAGCCAGATGAATATCAACCTACTATCTTTATTTTGTCTTAACAGGTCAAATACAATACTACCTTAATTCTAAAAAATTACAAAAGTGAAAACTAAAAACAGAATGTTATGTATCAGTTCTCAAGTGATTAAAAAATAGCAGAATGTTTGCAGAGACTGCAATAGAATCAGGTAACATTTTCTCCTTTTCAAATGAATAAATACTTATTAAAGTTATACACTGTCTTACCCAAACCTCATGGTTTGGAGACCTTGATGTTTTATATTTTCCATGATTCTATTAAAAATTAAATAAACTTGACACTCCGTATCTTTAATTATGTAAGAGAGCTATGAATGAATGTTATCGTGAGGTCAGAATTTCTACCTTGAGGTAAAATATTAGAAGGTAATATTATTAAAAGCCCAGGGGATAATGGCAGAGTAGAGGGGACCTCTGAACCCTCTGCTCTCTGACAAAGAGATGAAGAACTCAGATGGCTGCACACCAGTGGATCGCGCCCCCGTAAGAACAGTGTTGTGAAACTGCAGAGAAGCAGCATGGGACACAAAACGAAGGGGGAAAAAAAGGTGACCGGGACATACAATCACAAAGTCTGGAGAGTGAGAGATAAACAACAGAAAATAGAGTGTAGGTCGGCTGCACCCGCCCAGCCAGTGACTGCAGTGGGATCTGACCCAAAGGAGGCTGCCCTGCTCCCTCACTGACCGTGAAGTCGGTACAAAATCACTGCTCGAGACGGTGGGCTCTGTGGAGAGGGGACAATAGCAGAAAACATACTGAACTCCCTAGTGCTCTGTGCTAGGACTGCACTAGGTGGCGGAGGAACTGGTCTGAGTGACCGCTCAAGGGAGTTAGGAGACAGGCACCTCGCCTCTGGTGGTCAGCAGGAACAAAACAAAGGAGGTGAACACTGCAAATGGGGCTCTACCCCTGGAAACCACTGAGGATTAGGCTGCTCAGGGCAGACAGAAAGCAAGACCTTCTGCTGCACAGGTGCGAGATTACGGGACGGGGACACACACGAGATAGCGGGCGTCCTGTTGATTCAGCCCGCCGATCCCTGAGCAGTCGCCCCCAGCGCTGGACGGCCGCCATGGTGGGGGTCCACAATTTTGACGCTGCAGCACACTACAGTTTCTGGCAGCACCCCACCCCCAGCCCGGGGACTCTTGCGCTGGGCATGGCAGGCTCCACCCTTCCATGACCTTTTGATTTGGCTAGCCGGGCCTGTGGTTGGTAGGTGAATTTTGAGTGCTTCCTTACAAAGCTAGTTCCCCAGTGGTGGGAGATGCTGGGGCGCTGGGCGGTCTCCGCCATCACCCCTGCCTTAGCGCAGTGACATTCACCTTCATGCCAGGAGTGGGAGGCTCCGCCCCTGGAGGCAGGGAAAAGCAAGAAAAGCCACTTTCCCTGTGCAACTGGTGTGAATCTGCGAGACCTTAGTGTAGATCAATAATTGACACTCGATTGATTTAGCCCGCCAGACCAGCTTAGGTCATCTAATAAGAACATAACTCTAAGGGCCAGCTCTACACATTCTGGTAGCGACAACCGTGGGGTCTGTCGTCAGGAAAGGAAAATCCTGGTCAGAGACCCCAGCAAGTGCACCAAATAACCCCTCCCATCAGGAGCAGCCTCCCAAGCTTGGTGGAAGAACCCTAAATAACATATTAGTGGCTCCCCCTAGTGGCAGATCAAGCAACCATAGAAGCACACACATCCAGGCTGATAGACAGTAGCTGCAATCTGCTTTGCCCCTGCCCCCACTTTAAGGGGGAACAGGGTCCAAGTAACCCTCTGGAATGGCAAGACCCTTCCTAAAGATCAGGGCATTAGTTTTCCCCATCAAGGGGACCAGAGACAAACACAGAGACATCAGATTACCTCAATAACTGGCTCCTCCATGCAATCTACAGCCAACGACAGAGACGGTAACCCCACAGCTTAACACAGTGCCCTCCATCTCAAGCCATTAGACGGCAGTGGAGTTATACACACAAGTGTGATTCACCACGTAGGAGCTTAAGATGGGGAACCAAACTCACTAATCTCCACTGGCAAGAGGTGAAGACAACAGATCAGAGGTAACTCAACTTGCAGTGATTTCAGAGAGATGGGAAATCAATGAGGTGTACCCTAGGAATATCTTAGTTTACTGCCTTCAGGGAATTTTCAGTCATAATTCAGGGAAGGGGAACATAAGTAGAGTATGGCAAACTCCCTGAATTACGGAGATGGATCTGAGAGTCTGGGGACTCTAAGGCAGCTAGAGTTCACAGGACAAAATACAATAGAAGAGATACATGAATAGAGAGAGAACTCCAAATTTCTACAATGGGTCACCCTTGAGTAGTCATCAGAGCACTGATTAGCACGTTTATGAGAAAACTCTTTAAGGCCAAGGAGAAAACCACTTAAAAGAATCAGAGGGAACGGTGTCCAGCATTTACACAGGGCTGTAAGTAGTAACTGGTCCCATCAGACATACTAGAATACTTCATAATTCATGGGCACTGGGCGGCATATTCAGATGTATCTTGTTTCAGTAGTGGGCAATAATTAGCCCTAGAGTTAGCACTGCTCTAGTCATCCTTAACAAATCTTACAAGCAAGAACTGAAAAAACCAAAATGTGATCATAGGAGAGAGCACAGAGCTTCTGGTCCAAACAACATTGAGTAGACTCAACCTTCCCTAGTCTTCCCCCTATGTACAACTACAAATCTTGGAAATAATGCAGGATGTAACCAAAGGAGATCTCTGAAAGGTGGAAAGAAAAAGGTGGACTGGTTAGGGACCCCAGGACAAGAGGAACAACATAGTACCAGGGTGCCCTACAAAGCTCCATCCAAAAGCATAATGCAACCCAGATCCAGAGTTTTCTATACTTCAGCCTAGCAAAAGAAGGCAGTCAGGTAGGATCCTTCCTTTCTAGCGTTAAAAAGGAATCCCATCAATAACATCAGGTGAACTTGGCAAATTCAACAAAGAGGATCAATGAAAAGCCCTGCTGACAGGCTGGGCACGGTGGCTCACACCTGTAATCCTAGCACTCTGGGAAGCTGAGGTGGGTGGATAATTTGAGCTCAGGAGTTTGAGACCAGCCTGAGCAAGAGTGAGATCCCATCTCTACTAAAAATAGAAAGAAATTAGCTGGACAACTAAAAATGTATATAGAAAAAATTAGCTGGGCATGGTGGCGAATGCCGTAAGTCCCAGCTTCTTGGGAGGCTGAGGCAGAAGGATTGCTTGAGCCCAGGAGGTTGAGGTTGCTGTGAGCTAGGCTGACGCCACAGCACTCTAGCCCGGGCAACAGAGTGAGACTCTGTTTCAAAAAAAAAAAAAAAAAAGAGAGAAAGAAAAGAAAAAGAAGCCCTGGTGACAGATAAGTGACCAGAGGAAGTGCTTTTCTTTCCACCAGGCTTGAGGCTCCCTTTCCCTAGCTAGAGACACCAATCAGCTAGGCAGAACCAGCAAGGGAATTCCTGGCATAAAATGTGCCTGGTCCCAGAAGCCTCTTTCTATTCATGAACCTGAGTTCTTCCTCCTAGCACAGAGACATAGCAGACAGGCAGTACCAGCAAGGGTTATCCTGCCACAGCAAGCCACTTAGCCCAGGAAGTCCCTTCAATCCTATGAGCTGGACAATCCCTTCACCGAACTAGAGACAGTATGCAAACATTGATTTTTTAAAAGCTGAAGGGGCTATATTAAAATCAAATAATATATATATCACAGCATAGAAAATTACCAGAGACAAACTAGGACAGTACACAGTGATTGATAATTATAAAACTATCAGTGTACTAGGAAGAAATAATGACCCTAAATGTGCATACATGTACAAAACATCACATTGTACCCCATAAATATATACAATTATTATGTGCACACATGGAAATAGCACTCATCAAAAATCAAGCAGGTGAGAGGGAGGAGGAAGGGATGGGTAAATTCACACTTAACAGGTACAATGCACACTATCTGGGTGAAATTGAACCATTATCTCATGCCATATAGAAAAACCAACGCAAAATGGATTAAAGATTTAAATACAAGATTTGAAAGGATAAAGCTCCCAGAAGAAAATATAGGAGAAAAGCTCCAAGACATTGGTCCTGACAATGATTTCTTTGTATATGGCACCAAAAGCAAGGTCAACGAAAGCAAAAATAAAAAAGTGGGACTTCATCAAACAATAAGCAAAGGAAACAATCAACAAAATGAAAAGACAAATTAGGAAATGAGGGGAAATATTTGAAAACCATATATATGATAAGGGGTTGATATCCAAAAATATAAGGAACTTACAACTCAATAACAAAAAAAAAACTTGATTAAAAATGGGCAAAGAATCTGAATAGACATTTTTCCAAAGAAGATACACAAATGGCCAACAGGTATATGAATAAATGCCCAATATCACTAATCATCAGGGAAATGCAAATCAAAACCACAATAAGGTATCACCATACACCTGTTAGAATGGCTATTATCAAAAAGTCAAAAGATAACAAGTGTTGGTGAGGGTATAGAGAAAAGGAAACCCTTGCACACTGTTTTCGGGAATGTAAATTGGTTCAGTCATTATGGAAAACAGTATGGAGGTTCCTCAAAAATTAAAAATAGAACTACCATATGATCCATCATTTCCACTTTCTGAGTATACATCCAAAGGAAATTTTAAAAATACCTCAAAGAGATACTGCACCCCATATTTATTGAAGCATTATTCACAATAGCCTAGAAATGGAAACAACCTAATTGTCCACTGACGGACGAATAGATAAAGAAAATATGATACACACACACACACACACAGGAATACTATTCAGCCTTTAAAAAGAAGAAAATTCTCTTATTTGCTACAACATAGATGAACCTGGAGGACGTTATGCTAAGTGAAATAAGCCAGGCACATAAAGACAAATACTGCATGATCCCGATTATATGTGAACTCTAAAAAAGTTAGACTCATGGAAGCAGAGAGTAAAGGAGTAGTTGGCAGGGGCTGGGGGTTGGGGGAAATGAGGAGATGTTGGCCAAAGGGTACAGACCTCCAAATACAAGATGAATTTCTAGAGACCTAAGGACAGCATGGTATAGTTAATAATGTATTGTATACTTGAAATTTACTGAGAGTAGATCGTAAGTATTCACAGCACAAAAAAACAAGTGGCAATTTTGAGAAGTGAGGGGTATGTTAATTAGCTTGATTGTGGTAATCATTCCACAATGTCTTGTACATCAAAACATCACATTGTACACCTTAAATATATACAATTTTATTTGTCAGTTATATCTCAGTAAAGCTGGGGGAAAAACCAACTGTACAATTAGGAATTCATTGGGCAACAGAGTCACAGACTGAGAATCTGTTTCTAGAATTTGAGAAATGAATAAGCTGAAATCAGTGAATATATATGGGATAAAAGAATGACTACCTGCTGTGACAGTGACTGGAGAGGTGGCCAACAAAACCTTTTTCTCTTCATTTTCCTGGGTATACACTTAAGACTACATTTCCCACCCCCCTTTACAGTCCACTGGCATGGGACTGAGTTCTATTTGACAGAATATGAGTAGAAGATGTATATCAATTCCAGGACTGGCCAATGAAAATCTCCCATAAACAAACCTTCATGGGTTTTCCTTTTCCCTGGCAATATATTTGGCAGTAAGGTAAAAGCTAATTTAAGATTTCTTCTATATGGTTTCTATTTTCCATATTTTCTAAAATGAGCATGGATTTGTTTTGTAATCACAAAAAGGCACTAAAACTTCTACCATACTAAGTATCATAAAGCCAGAGTTGAAATGAATACTGAATCTTAACCTTTTTCACTTATATAATTTTGCTCTATTCTCTCCATTCTGGGGGGGGGGGGGGAAAGGCCAAGTAAACTAACCTAAATATGTTCACAATGTAAAAAAATAAAAATTCTACCATATATTTCTTTAGCAAACTATATCATTGTCCTGTATTTATTTAAATACTGTCTTCCCCTTTAGATTGCAATGTCTGTGGTGTACGGTATCCACTCAGTAAATATTAGTTAAATAAATGAATAAATGCGAGAATCAGATCAAACCAATTAATCCAGAATAAGTGCTCAATATTTAATTTACTCAATATAGCACATAATTTAATCTTCCTTAAGCAGTTTTCATCACATCGGTACTCAGAAATTGAAACAAATCTCCAATATATGGTTATTACTAACTATATTAAATCTAAAATCCTTAACCTGGGACACGAAACCTCTCTAAGCCTCAATTTTTTAATATGTAAAATGGGGTTAATAATGCCTACATGTCAGGGATAAGAAATAATATATGTAAGGCATCCAGCTCAGTATCTCAGGCTCATTATTAGTGTCCATAGTGTGAATCAAATATTAATACATACTTTGAATTGCATCTACCAATTCTCTTGTACACACACATATCCTATTATTCATACATCAGTCAACCTACACTAATCAGTAGTCCTTAAATATACTCTAAAGAACTCTTTCCTAGATCTCAATCTTTGAATATGCATCACACACTTTTTCTATAATTGCCACTTGAAAATATTTATGATTATTTACCATTGTAATTACATCTCTAATCATCAGGGAAATGCAAACCAAAACCACAATGAGATATCACTTAACTCCAGTGAGAATGGTTTTTATCAAAAGTCCCAAACCAACAAATGTTGGCATGGGTGAAGAGAGATAGGAACACTCATACACTGCTGGTGGGACAGCAAACTACAACCTCTATGGAAAGTAGTATGGAAATACCTCAAAGAACTAAAAGCAGAACTACCATTTGATTCAGCAATCCCACTACTGGGTATTTATCCAAAGGAAAAAAGGTATCCTATAAAAAAGACATCTGCACTCGAATGTTTATAGCAGCACAATTCACAATTGCAAAGATGTGGAAAGAACTCAAGCGCCCATTAATACGAGTGGATTAATAAAATGTGGTCTATGTATACCATGGAGTACTACTCAGCCATAAAAAATGAATTAATACCTCTTGTATTAACGTGGATGGAAATGGAGACCATTCTCCTAAGTGAAGTACCACAAGAACGGAAAAATAAACAGCACATGTACTCACCATCTCACCATTAAATTGGTACTAATCGATCAACACTTATGTGCACATATGGAAGTAATATTCATCAGGGATTGGGCAGATGGGAGCGGGGATGGGGAGATGGGTAAATTCACACCTATCGGGTGCAGTGTTTACTATCTGGGGGATGGCCACACTTGTAGCTCTGACTTGGGCGGTGCAAAGGGAATTTATGGAACCAAAGTGTTTGTACCCCATAATATTCTGAAATAAAAAAAGAAAATGCCCATTTCTAGAGCTACACACTGAAGTATATAGTGGTGAAATGATATGATGTCTGAGATTTGTTTTAAAATGCTTCAACAAAGAAAAAAAGGATAGATGAAGCAAATGTGGCAAAATCTTGGTAATTGTTTAATCTGGGTGATGGGTATATAAGGGTTCATTAAACTATTACTTCTCCTTTTGTATATGTTCAAAATTTTTATAATAAAAATGATAATTTAAAATAAATGTGCCATTGGTGAGTGTGAGCTTGTCATGTAAGTAAGTATTCTTAGACTTTATGACCTCATCCAGGGTTATGTGGCGATTAACTTATTTCAGTGGGGGAGGGGGAGGCAGAAGTAAGAATGTCCTTATCTTTCATAAACCAGAGCAAGGACAACATGTAATCAGGACTGATAAACTTGCTTTCTTTAATAAAAAAGAAATGAACAAGTAAGTTGTAAGTAATGTTATTTTTTAAGCATTATTCCAATTCCCAGAATTGTCTAAGCTGGCCAGATATAGTTTAAACAGCAAGGACATGACAAGAACCCTAAATAATGAAGAAACATGGTGATGATGTTATAACCGTTTTCTAGAGAAAAGTGTCTTGTGCAGGTTTTATCTAGGACAAAGGGAACCTTATGGAATGATGTCTTGTGGGATGTTCTTAGTGTAATAGGAAAGATAATAAATAGATTAATAAATGGTCTTTACATAGAGGATTTTCAACTGGGTAAAGCACATGCTTTGATGTCTTATTTTATTTTTTCACCAGAAAAATGACATTGTTGAATTAGATTTCAGAAATATCTTCCAGCTAAAAAGGCATATCCTTCTCTCAGTTAAGGCATTTTTTATTTCCTTTATTCTCTTTACAACGTGAAGCCCAACCAGTAATACAGATTGGAGCTTCCAATGATTTAGTCTGAAAAGACTTAAATGAATTTAATGAGATAGAGTAAAGCCTCCAAAAAAAATACAAAACACTTGACGGAAATGTGTCAACCAAAGCTCAGTTCAAAAGAAAGGTTAAGAAATTAAAATATAATTTTGAAACTGAAGAAATATTAGTGATACACTATAGTGATTATACTATAATGCTTTTCTAATATAGATGACTGTTGCAGTCTCTTTTTTTCATTTTTCTCCCCCAGCTTTATTAAGGTTTAATTGACAAAAATTATATATGTTTACGGTGTACAATGTGATGTTTTGATATATGTACAGTGTAAAATGATTACATCAAGCTACCTACCATATCCATCACTTCACACGCTTATGTTTTCGTGTGTGGTGAAAACATTTAAGATCTACTCTCAGCAATTTTCAAGTATACATTATTATTAACTACAATCACCATGCTGTACAATAGATATCCATAACATATTTATCCTAAACAGTGTGCCCTATAATGCTTTTTAAACAAGTCTCAGCTGCATATGCAACAAGGAATCTCTCTTGCAGAGATAGAAGGAAAAAGGAAAAGAAGGATTGAAAAAGGCCGGGCGCGGTGGCTCACGCCTGTAATGCTAGCACTCTGGGAGGCCGAGGCGGGTGGATAGCTCGAGGTCAGGAGTTCGAGACCAGCCTGAGCAAGAGCGAGACCCCATCTCTACTATAAATAGAAAGAAATTATTTGGATAACTAAAAATATATGTAAAAAATTAGCCGGGCATGGTGGCGCATGCCTGTAGTCCCAGCTTCTCGGGAGGCTGAGGCAGGAGGATTGCTTGAGCCCTGGAGTTTGAGGTTGCTGTGAGCGAGGCTGATGCCACGGCATTCCACAGCCCAGGCAAGAGTGAGACTCTGTCTCAGAAAAAAAAAAAAAAGGATTGAAAATATTTGAGAAGCTTAAACTAGCTCAGTACATCACTACACTAAAGAATGCTCTTACTTATGTTTATTAAATACTTCGATTCCTCACCCAATTTTTGTCTCTATTCTAACAGGAAGATGAATAGAGTGAAAACTTGGCTTGTGGAAAAACAGAGATTCATAATCAAAAGATGTGGATTTGAGTCCCAATACCACCATTTATGTGACAGAGGACAAATTATGACTCTGAATCTGTTTTTCAATTTGTAAAACAAAAACATAAATACTAACTTCAAGAAGGTGCAATTTATATTTGAGGAATTCAGAAGAATTCATTGAGCAGAGCAGGGAAAATTTAAAACTAGCCAGCCATATGGTTGTGTGAGAGCAGTACAATTCAGGAGACCAATAACAATGTGCCGGCATTTGTAATTCTAGGGACAGAAACATTTAGGCATGCAGAAACCACCATTCACATAACATACACACACGCCTTTATTTTGAATGATCAGTTATGATACTATTTACCTGAACAAAGATTGTATGAAAACAACAATGATGTACTAAGGTTGGGTGGTGAGAATTGTCCACACTGGGTGTAGGCAATAAAAGGTGTGTTCTCTTTAGAAGATTTAAAAATGGTAAAAAAAAAGAACAACAAAAGCTTGGTCTACTTAATTATCACCATGCTCTGGCAATTTTACACAATGTTAATGATAAAATACTCCTTCCCAAAAAGATCTTTTCTTGGTCCAAGTTCTAAACAATTGATGAAGTTACTCCTGGGTACTATTAATATATAGGTAAGCTATATAAAGCTTACCTATATATTAGTTTATGTATTAGTACATATGTGAGCTTTATATAGCTTACATATATATAAGCATATTTTCATGAATAAGCACGGTATTGTACACAGAGGTAAATTTAGAGAACTCCCAGTTATACCAATAGCACCTGACACACACAGACTCAGCTACAGGAGTTCCTTTGAAGAGTAAGTTCAAATGGTTTACAATCATTCAAGCTCACTTTGGGCACAGCTCATGCGTCCAATCCTCTGGTATCCCTGTGTTTAAACTATACTTTCAAAATAAACAATGACAGTGAAGTGACTGTCTCTACTTTTGGGGTAGGGGCTCAACATGCCTTCTTTATTAATTTCCTACTGCTGCTGTAACAAATTACCACAAAATCAATGGCTTAAAACTTAAAAGAGGCTGTAGTTTTCCTTTCTGTAAATGTAAAACTTGGTCTGTGCCCTTTTCTTGCCTCTGAAAGATGTCATGGAGATAAATAGCCAGAATGGTCCCACATTCTGAATAAATCAGATGTTTACACGCTGTTAAGCCTGGCATGACATCTCCCAAATAATTCAGAGCAAGGGCTCAAATCTCAAACTTCCTGGCCTCTAACTACAATGCTACCACCTACTAAGGATTCCCTTCTTCACTGTCCAATAACATGTTCCTTATTTCCTTCTGAGCATTCACCAGCAGCATCTTTTTTTTTTTTTTTTTTTTTTTGAGACAGAGTCTCACTCTGTTGCCTGGCCTAGAGTGCCGTGGCATCAGCCTACCTCACAGCAACCTCAAACTCCTGGGCTCAAGCGATCCTCCTGTCTCAGCCTCCAGAGTAGCTAGGACTACAGGCATGCGCCACCATGCCCGGCTAATTTTTTCTATATATTTTTGGTTGGCCTATTAATTTCTTTCTATTTTTTTTTTTGAGTAGACGGGGGTCTCGCTCTTGCTCAGGCTGGTTTCGAACTCCTCACCTTGAGTGATCCACCCGCCTCGGCCTCCCAGAGTGCTAGGATTACAGGCGTGAGCCACTGCACCCGGCCACCACCAGCAGCATCTTTAAAGTCCATATTTCTATTGACAGTCTGTTCAAGGCAATTTAGGCTTTCTCTATCATGCCTCCCAAAATTCTTCCAGCCTCCACCTACTGCCTGATTCCAAAGCCAACTCCCACATTTTAGGTATTTGTTACAGCAGCACTTCATTCCCAGTACCAAAGTCCGTAGTTTTCCATCGCTCTGTAACAAATTACCACATAATTAGAGGTTTAGGACAACACTCACGTATTATTTCATGACCTATGGGTCAGGAATTCAGGTACAGCTTAACTGCGTCCTCTCTTCAGGGTCTCACAGGACGAATATCATCTTGTCACTCTCATCTGAGGCTTGAGGTCTTCTACAAGCTCACCGATTGTTGGCAGAATTCAGTTCCTTGCAACTGAGGAGTGGAATCCCCATTCTCTTGCTGTGAACCAGGGAATAATCTGAGCTCCTAGAGGGCCACTCTCAGGTCCTTGCCATGTGGCCCCTTCCTCTCACATTGCTGTTTTCTTCCTCAAGGCCAACACAGGAACATCTGCTGCCACTGCTTGTCTAAGAACTCACCCGATTGGGTCAGATTCACTCAGGGTAATCTCCCTTTTGATTAACTCAAAACCAAATGATCCATAATTTAAGGACAAGAATGAAATCCTTTCATATTTGTAAGTCTCGCCTACACTGAACAGGTCGGATTATACAGAGGACGTATGCCAGGGGGTGGGAATCTTGGGGCCATCTTAAGAATTGTTCACCACACCAAAGTACCATTCTGTCCACTCCTTCCCCTCTAACCTTGAATTCCTGGTCTCTTACAGTATAGTTGAAGTATTAGTGTATGTATTTCCCTCCCTTTCCTCAGTTTTCATCACCTAGTCCTTAACAAATGCTTCTTGCTTTAAGGCAGTCTTTCAACGTTGTTTCTTGTTCTCTGTAAAACTGATGAGAGAAGTCATTAAACGAGTTGTCTTGCTGGTAAGCAACCTGGAAAAGGTCACCAGAGGTACAACTGTATGCGGTCAATAATCCTTACTCTTCCTCAGCCTGAGGTAACACATATGGATGCGTGTTTCTGGATATATAAAATGTATGAACTAGAGAAAGTTAATACAGTAAACATTCTTAATAACAAAGTCTGCCTAGTATGAAGTATTTAACACTCTCCTATCCCTTTAATTTTGTTTTTCTTTTTTTTTTCTTTACTGAAGTATACTTTACATAACATGCGTTTACCCCATTTTAAGTGTACAATTAAATGATTTTTAGTAAATTTACCAAGATGTACAGTTAATCACAGAAATCAGTTTTAGAGGAATTCCTTCCCCCTATTGAGACGCCTAATTCTGCTCCCCAACCACTTTTCAAGCATATCCCACCCCTCCACAGTGCCCCCCCCCGACGTCGTTCTTCTGCCTACACTCACCAGCTTGTGGAGTCAGCCACTTATCCTAATGAATCAGCAAATACCACAATTTATGATTTTTTTTTCACAAATCAAAAGTCAAGCCTGCCTAAATTACCACTTATGTATCTACTCATTTACAGGTCCACTTGTATCTATCTGCCCACAGCACGCTTCTGGTCCTTCCTGATGGCAGGACTTCATGTATATTTTCTTCTGGGCCCAATAGCTATAAGCCCTTGATAGACAAAGCAGTTCCCTTTGAGGTGCTATTTGAATCTTCATCCTGTAGTTAGTATTGATATATTACCAGGATTACTAATCGGAGAAATATCAATTCCATTCAGGGAAAGTCCCACTAAACTCAAAATCATGCATTCCTACCTTATGACTCCAGAATGAAAATGCCTTTAATTCCACAATCCCAACAGTTCCCAAAGTCTGGGTAATTTAACATAAGATAAAATATTGATGAATTACTGATCTATTTAAGGTATAGTCCTCCATGCTTTGTGAATCTTTAATCCTCCATCTGGTAATGAAAAGAAATAAGTCTTGAACTGTTTCCTATGACCTTTGGTTTTATTTCTGCTGGACTCCTAGTTAGCATCTGCTTGAAAATGAAAACGCATTTACACCTCCTTGGTAATAAGCAATAATTACAGGTAAAATTAGGTCTAAATCCTGTTCACACAATATACTCTTTAGTTTATATATACCAGTATAACGAACAAAACTCTCACTCTTACAAAGATGACCACAGTAGTGCCCCCTTATCCACAGTTTCACTTTTCATGGTGGCAGTTACCCATAGTCGACTGCATTCTGAAAATATTAAATGAAAAATTCTGGAAATAAACAATTTGTAAGTTTTAAATTGCACACTGGTCTGAGTAGTGTGATGAAATCTCACAATGCCTTGCTCTGCCCTGCCCTGCCTGGAACATGCATCACCCCTTTGTCCAACGTATCCACACTGTATGTGCTACCCGCCCCTTACTCACTTGGAAGCCCCTTAATCATTTAGTAGATGTCTCAGTTGTCAGATTGGCTGTCACATTATCCCAGAGCTTGTGTTCAAGAGACCCCTATTTTCCTTAATAATAGCCACAAAGCAATAAGAATTGTGATGATGGCATATTGTTATTAATATAATTGTTCCATTTTACTATTACTTATTGTTGTGAATCTCTTGCTGTGCCTAATTTACAAATTAAACTTTAGCAAGGGTATGTATGTATGTACAGGGAAAAAACAGTATATATAGGATTTGGTGCTATCTGTAGTTTCAGGCATCCACTGGGGGTCTTGGAATGTATCCCCCATGGATAAGGGGGGACTACTATATTTCAGAGGAAAATCTTAATTTGACATATTTATAACTAAATACCACTGAGAAGGTTTCTCAAGGTAAAAATAAAATATACTTCCAAAGCAAATTTAAGCCAACAATATTATGAAGCAGATAATTACAGTCTCGAAATAATATTTTCTAATATCTTTCCATCAATATTATAAAAATCGTAAGTTCTAATAGTGACTCAAATCAACTTACCTTGAAACAATAAACTGGTAAAAAGAAATTTAGATTGAAATTGTTCCCCAGAACTGAGGAATTTATCACAAGCTAATTCTATTATTAAATAAACAGAGTTTTGCAATTGTTTTATTATCAAAAACTCTGTGTTGCTTTGTCTACTTACAATTTTTTAAATGTGGGAGGAGAAATTCTGGCTCATTTAAAAAATTACGCCCAATTTTCATGTGAAAAACAGGTAATAGAGAAGAATAGCAGTTGTATCCCACTTAAGAGGTGTGATATAAATTAAGATTTTCTCCAGCCACTAATATAAAAACTCAGGAAAATGAATAGGAAAGGCAAGCCAATTGGAGGAGAAAACCTTACACTATAAAAAAAATGACCACAATATGACTTATTTTTGTGAACTGTGGTTTCTCTCATTAGTTTCTCCTTTGCAACACATAGAAAAGGAAGCCAGAGAGTTACACAGTAAATGATGACTTTTTTGCACTAAAATAATGAGAGAGCAACTTATAAAATATTAGAAAGCAGGGTGAAAATATTAAAATGGCAGAAAACGTTTTTACTAGCTTTCTACGTGTCAAACAGCCCCAAAGACCTCCAGTGACAGAGTTGAAGATGAGCCATATTTAAATCCAGGAAAATGTTTTCCTAATTAGTTCTCATTAGTGCATAATAAGAGACACTAGCATTAGGGAAAGCAATGGTTATTCATATCAAAAGTTTATCAGAAAGGAAACAATTGTATCATAATTTTTATTTCTTAAGTTTAAAACTTGCCTTAAATGTATTTTCACAATTTCATACATCAATATTTGAAATAGGCTGCTTTTAATTTTTTTAAACTACACCTTTTAGAGAAGACATAAGACCTGTGGAATAATTTATCATCTAACATTCAATAAGAGATACAACTAGGAAATCTGGCCCTTTAAACCATGGAACAACTGTCCAGATAATGTTAAAATGAAGATTTCTTAGTAACTTTAACATTGCCAGGAATTAGGACTCTTCCCCTATCACCACTAGGTGCATCAGACAGATACCTAAGGTGACATTCAAGCTGACACTAGAGATTGATCAAAGAATATACTGTAGATAGTCCACAGGGCACAGCAGTTGTCCTGAAGGCTGAATTTTTGAACCAGTTATTCCTTCACCAATATGTATTTAAATGAGTAATTAAGGGATCATGGTGGGACAGAGTCTAAATGAAGAAGATAATGGATGCTTAAAGGCGAGTTCAGCAATATTTATAGTTGGAGGAGTGAGGATAAATATTGTAACAGTATTATAGTTCAGGAAGGTTTAATTTGAAGATGAGGGTAGCAATATGGATGTCATATTGTGTCCCTTGTGACCCTCAGATGAAACCATCAATAAAACATGCCCAGACTTCTATAATCCCTGATCTTTGACTCAAATCTCTCAGTGCTGGTACTTGAGTACCTTCATAATCCCCTGCTTGATTTCCTGGGTTCGTACTCCATAAACAATGGGGTTGAGGGCTGGTGGGATGAGGTGGTGCAAGACATTGAGAAGAATAGGTACCTCTGAGGGTACACTTTTTCCTGCTTTGTTTGTGAAGATGAAGACTAGCAGCAGCGTATAGAAGAAAAGTATGAGGATGAGATGGGAGCCACAAGTACTCAAAGCCTTGGTAGTGGCACCCCCTGACTGCAGATGCATAACAGCCCTCAGAATGAAGCAGTAAGATAGCAAAATGAGCACCAGGTCAGAACCTAGTAGGCACCAAACACTCACAAACTGGTAGAGCTTATTTAGACGAATGTCCCCACAGGAAAGCCTTGCTACAGAAATGTTGGCACAAATACAGTTCTCCACCACATTGCTGGCACAGTAGTTGAGCCTAGCAGCTAGAATTGGAGTGGGCAGTGTAGCTAGCAGATTGCGGAAGACAATGAAGATGGCTGCATTAATGACAAACTGTTCAGTGATGATGGACGGGTAGCGCAGTGGGTGGCAGATGGCCACATAGCGGTCATAGGCCATGACCAGAAAGGTGGAGGATTCCATGGGAAGGAAGGTATTCATGATGAACATCTGCAGAAAGCAGCCTGCAAAGCTTGTGGGCTTCATGTTGAACCAGAAGATGAGCAGGACCTGCCAGAATTATTGTTTTCAAAAACCTCGTACATCTATTCTCATTCTAGAGTACCCAACCCTTGGAAAAGCCCTTGAATAGGTTCAACCATCCATTTCCCCAAACTACAGCCCCATAATCCCTGGTGGGACTGTATCCTCATTTCAAATACTTTCTATGTGCATTACAATTGCCAGAGCCTGACTTATACCCTTTCCCTCCATCTAAAGACCAACCTTTAAAAAATGTTTATATCTAGCCCTGTCCTCTCCTGAACTCCACGGTTCTTACCCACACTCCAGGGGCACATCTGCTCAACAAAGGATGTATATATCACAGGAACATCAAAACCAGTAAGTCCAATACTTATATTTGGACATCCTGTAATCCTTTTGCACACATAAGAAACCTCTTTCAACCATGCTTCCTATCCTAGTACATGATACAAACATAAATCCAATTACATTTTAGAAAGTAAATTCTAGAGCCTTTGGGTATAGGAGTGAGATAATTCAGGGTCAAGGAGAATCTCCCTGAGACTAAAACGGTTGGAACTTGGAATATCACTAACTCAGACATTGAGAGAAGCCCTATCCGTAGGGAAATAATGAAAACTTAAAAAGACCTGGGCATTAAGAATGAGAGGGGCATATCTGGGAGCTGCAATGGACCTGGTGTGCTGGTTTGGGTGACTCATTAAGTATTTTCCTTCTGGGAAGGGAGGACCTATAGTAGCAAAACAAGGTACTGTTTAGAGAAAGATGGCTGAGTGCCTAAAAGAAAGTCCAAGGAGGGTCTGACCTTGGGGATGACTGTGAGGCAGAGGATGACGTCCAGCACAGAGAGGATGGCAAGCAGGTAGTACATGGGCTCGTGCAGAGATGCCTCTTGCCAGATGGTGAGTAGCAACACAAAATTGGCCCCAAGGGCCAAAACCAGGAGAGGAGCCAGGACAACAGATAGCCAGTGCTGTGTGTCCTGCATTCCTGGGAAGCAGATCATCAGGAATTCAGTCACTTGGGTCCCTGTGTTGTTGGGAGATGATACCATGACTGGCAGGTAAGGCTAAAAATGGCTGAAAGGAAAGAGGCGTGAACTCATGGTTTGACTCTTTCATTAATAACCTCCTAACCCATCTAGCTGCCTCCACTCTAGGCACTCAAGTTTATCCACCATTCTATTGACATAATATTCTGTCTAAAATTTAAATTGGGCCACATCACTCCCTGTTAAACAAATAATTTCCTTAGTACTCATAATGTTATGGATAAAGAATAATTCCCTCCACATGAGCATGTTCCAACTCTGAACAGATTCCACAGTTCCCCCACACAAACAGATCCAGCCACACCTACAGAACATGCTTTGCTTCATCTCATCTCTGTGTGTTTACATGTGTCATATCCTTCTCCTAGTATCTACTTTTCCCTCAAATAAATAATTTCTGCTTATTCCATTCTATCCATACCAAGAGTTACACTTCCTGAAAATCTTTTTCTTAGTACTCATTTTAGATGCCTCTCCTTTCCATTGCTTCTCTATGATCCTTAAATACCTATTAATGCTATTAAAGCATTAATAAAAGTTTCCTATATTCATCGATGTTTCCTATTTGTCTTTTTAAAAAATCTGTGTTCCCTCCACCAGGGATGGAATCTTATCTTTTTTATAGCACAGAGAAAAACACCAGGCACCTGGCGACATAATAGGCAGTCAGTAAATGCAGTTCAGATGTATGATACTGGTAGATTATTGAAAGCACCATGATGCCCTTAATGACTTGTCTCTATTATTTAGCGTCTCCATAGCTTGCCTTGCTATAAACCACTGGTACTCTTACCTTGCACTTAAGAAAATGTCTGGAAAAAAACAAAAGGGAAAAATAATTTAGTGGTGAAAAAAGAAATACAAAGCAACTTACTGGTGAGAAAAAATAAATATCAAAGACACTTGTGTAGTAGCTGTTTTGAGTATTTAGAAAGCAATTACTGAGAGGAAAAAAACTGCATTTCCTGGGAAAGGGAGAAGAAATGAGGCCTCCAAGACAAGGAAAGAACTGAAGAAATACTTAAATATGTTCCAGGATATGAGGTTACACAGCAGGCAGTGCCAGTTCTCTTTAAGTGTCTTCTTAATTATCTAGGAACCTGCTGGTGAGGAAGTCTCCAGGTCTGGCTGTGTTCTCTCCTCTGAAGGAAAGAAAACATCACCTCTTATTGTTGGATTTTTGGTCATGTTGTTCGGCCCCCCCTGGGATATAGGCACAAAAAAAGCCTTTCAATCAAGGTTTGGTTCATTTTTTTCTTAAATATATAATGTGGGCTTCTCATCAGGATTTTCCTTATCTCTAGACCAGTAGTTCTCAGATATGAGTGTACATGAGAATCACCTAGAGAGCTTAAGACAGGTTTCTGAGCACAACCTAGTTCTGTAGGTCTGGGATGATTTGCCTTTCTAACAAATTCCCGGGTAATGCTGATACTGCTTTCCGGGGACAACACTTGAGAATGACAGAGATATACCCAATTGTGATAACTGACCCAACTACTGATTTAGACTAGCCCTAATCCAAGGCTGATGTCTCAGGTCAGCTAGGCTCAGCTGGCTTAGCTTCAAATATCAAATTGGCCACTTCTCCCATTATTTTCAGTTAGTTAAGCACAACTCTGGCTAATCACTGGGGCCTCCCAATGTGAAAGCTACCTTCCTTCTATGGACTGTCTGGGAGGTATTAATTGATCAACACTTATGTGCACATATAGTAGTAACATTCATCAGGTATTGGGCAGGTGGGGCAGGAGGAGGGGATAGGTATATTCATACCTCATGGGTGTGGTGTGCATCATCAGGGCGATGGACATGCTTGTAGCTCTGACTAAGGCAGGGCAAAGGCAATATATGTAGCCTAAACATTTGTACCCCCATAATATTCTGAAATAAAAATAAATAAGTAAATAAATACATTCTATGGATTCTTTTTTCATGGTTTTCTCTCTCTTCCTGGGCCTATAGCTCTTAGCTACCTCAAAGCTCATTAAAGTCAAGTCAAGGACAAAGTATCCTTTATTTTTCTTTCTGGCAGTTGCACAAATGGAGATACTAACATTGTGCCTCTAATAATCAAAGAAGGAATCCTCTCCAGTCAGCCTCCTTGCCAGAGACAAACCTGAATAGACCTTCCATGAGCTCAGCTGACCCACATTCTAATGTGCTCATGTTCTTGTGACATCAGTGATCTCCAGGGTCTTCACATGTTAACATCTAGGGAGTGCAATAATGTTCTCTGAAATAAAAAATGAATTAAGTCAAAGAACAAACTCAAAGGGTCCCTCATGCTTGGCTTTCCAATACATTGTTCTCAAAAATACTTACAGAGAAGGTCCGTTCAAAATAGCAGTTTTGCATCCATAGCAATTCAGTGGCAATGTGTGATTCCTCAACCTCTCACTGGCACTGTATGTGGTTTTGGCCCCTGGATGACTTTATGAGAATGCCATCTCTATTGTAGCCATTCTCCTGTGGCTGGAAAGACAAAGAGTTGGGATTCCTATTCCCAGGAGCTCCTGCCTCCTTGCAGATGCACAAATATTTCCAACGTAAAAAGGGAGATTTATGCATTTAAATTCCGATGAAGTGAAAGAGTAGTAATCAGCTTACGGTCTCCCTTGAGGTGACTGAGAGTTACATAAACTGAAATGTGTTATTTGCAATGGAAGGGAGATCACTCAGGGACATGGAAGCTGTATTTAAGAGATCCTTTAAGAAGACAAATGTTATTAGACTTATAAAACTTATTTCATCTTACAGATAAGCTGAGTTCTTGAAAAACTTTCAAAATTAGTAGTTTATAAGGATTTATTTTGTCATTAATTTTGAGTAAGTTTTAAAAATATCTTCACATTGGGGAAAATATGTCACTTAAAGGAAAACAACTATACAGAATCCTGAACCTTTATTTAAAGTGTATCCATTTAATTAGACTGTAAGTCTATTATATGAGTTTTATTTATAGCATTATCACCAAAAGAATAGTAAAAAATGCATAAAAATTTGAATTATCTAAAATAAGACAAGAAAGTATGAAAGACGAATGTACATATATAAATAATAAAACAGTAGCTATAAAATAATCTATGCTTGCATTTATGTAAATGGACCAGGTATTCCAAGTAAAAGGCTAAGATTGTCAGATTGAATATATTCATGTTGCTTACAAAAGATACACCTTAAATATAAGCACCCAAAATCATTAAAAACAAAAGAATAGGAAAAAAAACTTTCATGAAAACACTGACCAGGAGAATTTTAGGTAACTAGACTAATCTGATTAATCGAAGCATTAAGGTAAGAAACATTACTAGAGATAAAGAGGAATATTTTGTAGTAATAAAGTGATCATAATGATGAATTGGAAGACATAATATCACAGCTTCCATTAAAATAAAGCAAAATTGACAGAAACAAAAGGAGAACTAAATTCACAATCATGGTGAGAGACTTGAACGCATCTCTCCTGAAAGATGATAGATCAAAAAATAAAAAGAAAATCCATATAGATGCAAAAGATCACAACAACATAATTAACAAACTTAACCCAATTGACATGTATAAAACGTAGCACTCAATAGCAATATGATTAATATTCTTTTCAAGTGTATATAAAACACCAAAACCAACTAAATGCTGAAATATAAAAAAGTCTCAATAAATTGTAAGCTATTAAAATTATTCAAAATATGTTTTCTAACCACAATGGAGTTAATCTATGAATCAATAATAACAATGTCTCTAAAAAACCCACACTTCAGAAAAATTGAAAATACACATCTAAGTAATCTATTGGTCAAAGAAAACATAAATTAAAATTATAATATATTTTGAACTGATAATAAATATACAACATAAGCAACTTTGTAGGATGTGGAAAATGGGGTGCATAGAAAGAAATACACAGATGTATCTTGATTTATGATGGGATTATGTCCCACTAAACCCATTGTAAGTTGAAAATACCACTAAGTCAAAAATGCACTTACTATGCCTAACCTAAAAGGCATCATAGCTTAACCTAGCCTACTTTAAATGTGCTCAGGACAGTTACATTAGCTTACAGATGGGTAAAATCACCTAACACAAAGCCTATTTTATAATTGTGTTGAATAGCTCAGGTAATTTATTGAATACTATACTGAAAATGAAAAACAGAATAATTGCATGATGCTCAAATTATACTTTCTACTGAATGCATATCACTTTTGCACCATTGTAAAGCTGAAAAGTTGTAAGTTGAGCTATTGTAAGTCAGGGACCATCTGCATAGTCAAATATATATACATATATGTATATTATATATAACATTTAACATATTAACATTTAATGTACTACATACCATAAAGTTAAATATGTTATATACAAATTAAAAGAAGAAAGGATAAAAATCAATAATTAAGTATTCAATCTTTATTAAAAAAGGACAAATCAAGAAGGCAGGAGAATCAGAACAGAGCACCAGGGAAAAACTGAGTGGTGGTGAGGCAGAATCTGAACTCATTTCACCTGTGTCGTATGTTTTTGTTCATTTGGTAGCTGCTATTCGAAATGATTCACCTCCCTGGGTAGAAGATGCAGGATAAGGGAGTGAGCTTCCCGAGAAGGCGGCAGAACTGGCCAGTTGGCTATAAAAGGACATTTGGTGGAATGGTTGAGAGCCCGACTGAGCTGTAGTTCTCTGTGGTTGATTCCTTGACCATCCGTCAGCCTGAGTCACTAATCCCACATGTTTTCTCCAAAACATAGGCGAAGTGTCACCTCTTATGGATGAGTGTTTCTGTGTACAGCTGTGGGAGGAGAAGCGGAGTCCTAAATATTAGAGAAGTAATTTCTTATCCCTTTCCTCAAATGTCTCCACGTGGGCTCTGATTTTAGACTAATCCTCATCCTGTCTCAAGTAGCCCAGCTCCAGCTTTAGACATCAGATTGACCACTGTTCTCATCACTTAAGCACTAGCCTCTTCCTGTCCTTGTTTCCCAAAGTTGGACAAACTCTTCCTCCAATCAAGGCTTAAAGCACTACAGTGATCTTCTCACCGTTTTAGCTTTGTACCTAGAGCTGTAGATCTCAGAGTAACTGACATCTCCTCTCAGAGCTCATACGAAAAAAAATGACAAAGTCTTACCCATTTTTGAACCCTCATCATCTATCACAGGTAAAAAAAAAAAAAAAAAAAAAGAAAGAAAGAAAGAAATCCTGATACTTATATCTCCAGGCAAAATTGAATAATAATCCTCCTATCCCAGGCTTTCCATTCAGTCTCCTTTCTAGACGCAGACCTGAGCGCACATTACATGTTTTGGGTTTACCAACAGACATTCTGAAACAATTACGTCTTTCTGCTTCTTTCTCCTCTCTTGTTTTTTCTTTTCTTCTTTTTTTTTTAACCCAGAACCACACCCAACCTTGAGCAAGTGGATTCCAATTATGTCTTTCTGATCTCAGTATCTCTGGGTCCTCAAAAACCAATATCTAGGGAGTGCATTCTCATTCTCTCATATAAGCAATGGAACAAAAGCCCTAACAAAATGTATTATTTCTATTAAGGCTTTAAATAGATGTTTCACAAAGGTACCAATGTAAAGTGTTCTCCAAGCTATTGTCTTAGTCATGCAATAGTCTGCAACTAGAATGTGACTCCTTGACTTCTCACTGACTTATGCTCATGGCTGGGGACTACAAAATTGCCATAATCATAATATTGCCTCTCCTGTAGGTCAAAAGATACAAAGATGCCTTGGGTTTCCTGTCTTCATGGTCCCCATTCTCTGCAGTCATGTACCTGCACAAACATACCCACCTGCCTAAGTCTACACATGTACCTACACAAACCTACACACTTCCGAAGGTGAAGGAGAGATGTATGCATTTAAATACAAAGAGAAAGAGAAAATAGGGGCTTATAGCACTTCTCCCAGAGCATCTTAAAATTTCACAAATTGTAGTATGTTTGTGATAGAGGAGGATGTCAGATATTTAGGACTATGTTCTCTTATAACATATACTCCTACCACATTCTGTTATACTATATACATCATTCCACATGTCATTCCATTCTCCCATTCTACATTTCACATTTTATTAATCTACCCCATAAACATTTACTAAATGTCTTTTATGTTTTGTTATTCTGCTTGACTACACAGGAAATGAAAAAATGAGTGAAACACATAGTGACCTAATAGAACTTATAAGACAATGAAGAAAACACATCATAGGAGAAGAGGAAATTATTTGGACAGGGAAGTGAGAAATAGACCTCTTTTAGAGTTACCAAGCTTGCATGATCCTAATTGAAACATTACAAAAAAATTACTGAAGCTACCACTGGAATTTTAATTCATAGAAAATATTTCCACGTGGGCCCAAATACAAAATTACAAACAAGTAAAAGAAACACTTCAAAAAATCCCAAACAAAAACAGAGGCTTTCTCTTCCTAGTGCTAGAAAGTAGTTTCTTGTTATTAATGAGATTAAGCAAATCTTGAATACCTATTTAGCAAAGATTCCTCAGAGAAAATTTCGAGAGGACTCTAAATTTGATGACTTCAAAATCCCTGTAGATATGAAATTCAGGATATCTAGGAATCAGAAAAGTGATGGCCAATATGGATAATCTACCAAGTTTATTGTGTGTGTGTTTCAGGGGAAATTATAAAGAATTTGAAACTGCACGTATGGTAGTAAAATTCAATGGAAATCAAGCAGGTGGGAGGGTGGAGGGGATGGGTAAATTCATACCTAACAGGCACAGTGCACACTATCTGGGCAATGGACACACTTACAACTTTGACTCTAACTTTACAAAAGCAGTTCATATAGCCAAAATGTTTGTATCCTGTAATATTCTGAAATGATAATAATAAAAAGTTATGGAAGAAGCAAGTGTCTGTCCAGGACACATGAGTATTTGTGTAACAAAACCAAAATAATCTCTAGGTTAAGTGTTAGTCCCACGTTCATGCTGTAAGCCTTACTGAATTCCAGTAAAGTATCTTTTACATAAGAAAAAAAAAAGAATTTGAAACTTTCTAATTTAAAAAAGAGAGAGAGAAACAGTAATATTAATAGTA
>CAUYMX010065548.1:0-17997 GCA_963573855.1 Lepilemur septentrionalis | reverse complement strand
AAGGCCTAAGGAAGGACAGAGACATTGCTCCAGGTTCCATGAAGCTGCTGAACCAATGGAAGCCGTTACCTAACTTCAGGCATTTTGTTGTGTAAGAAATGCAAATTGTATTTATTTAAGGCATTTTAGTTTTGCTGTGATCGTTCATACTGGCTGCTGAGTGCAATCTTAACTAATATAGAAAGCTAATAAATTTGATGGGGACCAGGTTTAAGTAATGGCAGTTGGGAATAAAGAGGCCACAACAGTGACAAGTACCTTGTACATAGATGTTTGAATCCACACGACCAAGTCACTAGCTGTGGCTTATAAGGGAGATGAAAGATTCAGGAATCATTCTGAGGTTCTGGTTTAGAAAGGCTTTTCCAGGCTCACCTCCTGCCTCTTGTATCTCACTTTATTCCTTAACCAGTCCCAGCTCTTTGAAAGCTCTCTGCCTTTTTAATGCTCCTCTCTGCCAGCGTCTCTCCATTCCTACTCCATCCAGTGAGCTCCATTTATACTTTACATTCATTTCAAATATCGCCTTCTTTGTAGAGCACACACCCTTAATCTCTAAGAGTAGAATATTTCTCTTCTATGGACAGACATTTTCATGTTTTTTAATAATTATAATATTTCAGATATTGTGTCTTACATTATTAAGTAATTTTTATTCTTTTAACTAATCTCTGAGGTAGGTTCTGCTAAAAGTCCTCATTTTACTGATAAGGACTACTGGAGTAGAGAAAGATTTATTAACTTTGGATAATAACATATGAGATATTAATAACAGAGCTCACATTTCAACCTAGGAAATATAGCTTCAGAGAATTTGCTAAACTGCTTCCCAAAGGAAAAACAAAAAGAAAAATAGGCAATAATTTGAATGAATTGGCTTCAATTCTCCAACTGTGGGCCCACGGTAGCAATTGTGCTATCCCATCTGCAGTAAGTTGAATGGTTGCCTCCAGAAAGACATGACCATAGCAATCAATGTGACCTTCTTTGAACAAAATGTTCTTAGCAGAATTAATTAAGTCAAGGATGTTGGATGAAATCATCCTGGATTATGATGGTGGTCCCTGAATCTAATGAGAATAGTACTTCTTGCAAGAGACACACAGAGGAGAAACTGGGAAAAGAAGCCACGTCAAGCCTGAGACAGAGAATGGAGTTATGCAGCCACAAGCCAAAGAACATCTGGAGCCTCCTGAAGCTGGAAGAGGCAAGGTAAAAATCCATCCCTATGGTCTTTGGAGGGAGTGCGGCCCTGCTAGTAACACCCTGATTTCAGACTTCTGGCCTCCAGACTGTGAGTTAATAAATTTCTTGTTGTAACCTGTCAAATTTGTGGTAATTTTTTACAGCACTGCTAAGCAGCTAACGCACCATCCCTGCTCAGTTAGTGTGTGGGTAGAGCCCATGATCTATCACTAATTTGGAGGGAGAGCCCCACATATCTTGCATGCTCATTTCTTATACACAAAGTCACTTCAGTAAGGATGGCTATTGTTACTAGAAGCTTCAGGTTTTAGCTGAAGAATTCTTCACTGGAAGGTGGTATGATCAGAGGCTCTGTGCACAAACACTAAACTACTTGAACTTTTAAACCTTTTTCTATCACTTACGTATTGTTTGCCTAAGGAAATTCTGTAACTTCTTTGGGTCTCAGAATTCATCATATGTAAAATAGAGAAAAACACAGCAATCCTATCAAAGGTTGCCTATGAGAAATAACTGAAATATAAAGCTTTTTCTCTTAACCAGCAATCACAAGGTTGAGGTTAAATTAAAAAGGATCTATATGTCCACTTATATTAGGGATAAAACACAAAAATTCTTAGACCTATCTATAGCAAAAGTAGTATAAGATTTACATGAAAGTTAATTTATAAGCTCTAAATGAAGTACATAAATAACCTTAATGATAAGAACTATTATAGAAATGTTAGTACTTCCAAAATTAATACCTAAATGTTATGCAACTCAAATTTTAATCTGAATGGGCTTTTCTGCTTAACTATATAAAATGATTCTAGAATGTATATGGGGGAATAAATCTAAGAAGAGCAAAGAAATGTATGAGTACTTAATAAAAACAAGAAGGCAAAGTAGAAGACTCCCAGGCACTAAGATAATTATAAAGTCACTGTAGTAAAAAGTGTATGACATTAGCACAGGAATATATAAGTATATTAGCCATATATGGCTGAGCATCCACAGAAAGATCCAGTATACATGGGGTTTTAATATAACTTAGTGAGAAAGAGTGGAGGATTTAATGAATAGTGCTAATACAATGATTATCCAGATAGAATGAAAGAGAATTGGATCCTTAATTTTTTTTAAAGAATATTATTGGGAGAAAATTTAAGAGGCTATTTGTATAAATTAGAAGGGAAGAAGATTTTCCTAAGTATGACAAGAAGCACAGAAACCATAAAGGAAAAGTTAGATATATGAGGCTATTTGAAAATTTCATATTTTTGCATGGCAAAAGGTAGTATAAACAAAACGAAGAAACAAATTCAAAGATATGTCTAGAAATTAAGTGTGGAGGTTTCATTTTTCTTACATACTAGCTATTGAAAGATCATGGCATGCAAAATCCTCCCAGTCATTCACGGGATCACTTCACTGTATCAACAACAGAAAGGGAAATCTCAAACTGTATCAATCAAATCATTAGAAGAGTTTCAAAGTTAAAATGTAAGCTTTTATTACCCAGAAATACCTTTCTAATGAAATGACACTTCTGGAAAAGCATGAGAAATCACTCTAATTCTTTATTTTAAAATAAGTAAATAATAAGCAGAATGGTATTAGTTGGAAAAGATGAAGAGTTTAATAAAGCAAAGGAAACACAAAAGGCAAAGGAAAATAATAAGATCTCAAAATGTCCCCTCCTGAATTTTCTTTTCTTGGCAGAAAGACAACAGTTTGTAAGGATCAACAGACTTGCACTTTTGACCAAGAAGGAATTTTAGAAATGTGATGCAATAGAGAAAACATCCTGTTTTTCAGTCTCAGCCATAGCAATGAAAAATAAAATTCTGAAAAATATAATAGAGGCATGCCACAAGATAAACACATATAAATAACCACTTTTGGACTGCCCATAAATTATAAACAAAATGTAGACGTGGTAATAACAGAAATGTATTTTAAAAGTAGAGTTTGTTCTGATTAATGGGGAAAATTCTGTAACATCACTACCAAAGGAAATTAGAAAAAAGAAGTCTTGGCAAAACGGCTTTCTCAGGAGGCCATGGTAACTGTGAGCTGAGATCATTTGCATGTGGTGGGACGTGGAGGAGAATAGGAAATCATTCACATTTGAAGGACTTCAGTGGATGAATGCACTTGATGTGTCCCAGAAGCATTTCATTAAGAGGGAATAAACGAGCTAACATTGCCCAAATCAAGTTCACTTAAGGTAATAGGTCAGGGGTGTTTCTCATGGTCTGTCTCTTTAATAGGGTATGTTTATACCACCAAAGTATCTAAAATGAAAAAGACAGAAAGTGCCAAATGTTAAAGAAGATATGAAATCACCAGAGATCTCTTTTATGTCGCCAGTGCTGGTGGGAGTATAAATTAGTACAATCATGCTGAAAATCTAGCTGGCAGTTCAAAAATTGAACAAACAAATGTTTGTAACTCAGTAATTCCACTCCTAGGTTTATATGGTCAATAGAAATGTGTGTATATGTTCCCCAAAGAATGTGCCACCTAGCCTCTGGTATTTTGTTATTATGGCAGTCCTAACGAACTAATATACATGTATATTTAGTAAGTACTAAAAGAAATGGGTAGCGTTGTAGAAATACCAATTTGTCCTGAAATTAAATTCTTAATGCTGAAAATGTAAGAGCCTATACAAAAAAATGGACTTTGAGGAGATCCCTCCTCATGGCCTTTTCTCCACCTCTCTAAATCTAGCCCGGCTCAACTATTGCCACCGTGCAATGCCCTCTGCTGTTCTAGGCCACTCTAGCTCCCTTCTCTGGCTCTCCTGAGTACCTCTATCTTAGATTACTGAAAATAATATATTTTGCATCAGAACCTTGTTCTTATTCTGAACCCTATATTTAAATCAAAGATGAATACACCTGTCTGTTTGAAGCTGGTGTAAAGGGAAGGCAGACAGAGTCCGCTTGCCTGCTCACTCAATCCGCCACTCATCTTGCCCTGCCACTCACGCCCACAGTGACACTTGGACACCATGTCATGGCCCTTTGGTTTCTTTTATTTATTTTTTTGATATACTTAAAACCATTCAGCTTTATTTATTAAAACAAATTAAGTTCACATATAGTCTGAATAAAGCATTCAAAATCCATTATATGTATACTGGTAAAAATACAGATTATAAACACTCAATTCTGGTTCTTCTGATACTATGATCTATTGAGAGATTAGGATTTAAACCTCCTGATTTATATCACACTTATCACATTATTATCTTAAGATATTCTCACAAGATAGTAAGTCCCATAGTAGAACTGAGTTTGAATTGAATAAGAAACCCTCCCCTCTGAGCATCTAAGCAGACAAACTACGTAAGGAGTGAAGTTCTGCCTGGAGTTGGTAAGATTTTGGCTTCATGGATAACCCATACGTAGGTGTCAGGTCAAGCTCAGCGCTGGGGCACTTTTTCAGCTTGAGCTGCTGCAGAACAGTGGCGATGAAAATGAATGTCTCATTTCGTGCAACATCTTCTCCCAGACACTTCCGGATTCCCATTCCCAATATCAAAACTTTCTAAACAAGATTTTTATGCAGTTCTCTGTTTTCATTTAGAAATCTCTCAGGTCTAAATAAGTTGAGAGTATCCCAAACAGTTCTGCATAAAATAGAGACAAATAACATTTAAAAAAAAATTTTTATAATTTTTGTTATTGTTGCTAACTTTTCCACAATAATTTTGTTTTGCATGAAATATTTTAAGTTTGAAATAGCCTTTATAAATTTTATATATATAAACATACATATATAAAGTAGGTGTATATATATGTAAATTATGTATACATATATATGTAATTATGGTAACATTTTACATACAAATTATTATGGATATATATATTACTTTTTCCTTTAATATTTGACAAACTTAGCTATCATAAATATTTAATGTAATTATACTTAATTTTCACTAAAATGGCTTCTGAGTCATTAAATAGTGAATAAAATACTTGACAATTTATTTACATTTTTAATTATTTTAAATTAAGAGGTCCACAAAATTCTCATAGGAATATTCTGAAATTGGGAAATAAATAAAAAGTAACAAATATTCAATCTGTTTTGTTTTAAGCAAAATAAACGAGAATGATGAGACTGAGCCACATCTGTTACTCTGGTACAAATATGTTTAGGAAATGTTCTTTGTACATCACAGAGAGAAGCTGGGTCTCCCAAATCATCTCTGATTGAGGGGTTGCCCGCGGTTTCCAAATTACTGGGCATCGGTTCTCTCTCCTACCTCCATTTTTTGTTACGGGGACCATAATTGGCTTGTCGGTGAAAACTAATACTGGCGTGTTTTCTAATACACCCTAACCCATATGCCAGGGACCGACTTGCCTTCACAAAGAACTGTACCTCTTTATGTCTGGATGTCACCTTCTCTCTAGAAGGAAAACTGGTTTCTCTCTACACTCGAGGTCACAGAACTACACAATCCTCCAATACATTTTGCTTTGCCCTCATAATCTTTTAAATGTTATTTGTTGTTGCTCACCTTTAAAAATCAGATTTCATGTGAAAATTTGCATTTCCAAGTTCTGTTTTATAATTGTAAAAGCTGACAACATTAGGACAATGTCCTTTCCAACAGCTCACTGGGCTGAGTTAGATGCCACATGTGACCCCCCCAAATGCTTCACCAAGTGCAATTCACTCGTTTTTGGTATTCTCCATTGTTCAGTAGGTGCTTGAGTTTGTGACCTCTGCTTTAGATTAAACATGAATAATTCCCCATAATACAAAGTCGTGAATTACACACTGCTTAAACAAGTGCCTCATACAAATAGTATTACTTTAGTAGCACCTGCGTTAACTTAGTGTGTTTGAACATTACTCAATAATGCATACATATAATCACAAATTCTTAGGGTACTGGAATACTTAGGACTATACTAATTGAGAACAAATGCCATTCAATTTACACTCACTGTATTTCTTCTTACAGTGGGCATAACAATGCTTAGTTTTATTCAGTGCAATCAGTGGGTGTTTGACTTGGCTGAGAATTTCTTTATCTGTAAAATGGGGATCTGATAACACCACTGCACAGTGGTACTGTGGAGGCTCGGAGAGATACTCAAGATTTTGTGCCTGGCACACAGTAGGAGTCTATAATATTAGCTGGAATCATTATTCCCATCACCATCGCCACTGTTATCCTCACTTTCATCGCATGGGGTATCTTGATCTCAGCCCTTCCTTTTACAGCTGATATGGGTGAACATCTACGTTCATTTTATTCAACAAATATTTATTGAGGGCTAGGTATGTGCCAGGCAGTAATCTACATGCTGGGGTAGAAGAAAAAGAAAAAAAAAAAGCAACAATAAAAACAAACAAAAAAAATCCCCGCTTGGTGGTTTACATTTCAGGGGGGGATTTCAGACTGCATTTCAAATATCAGCTGGTCATAACCATACAAAGGAGAAGCCCACAAAGTCCTTGGTACACACCTTTCCTAATGAGCCATTTTCGATATTGGATTTGCCCTGAGTTGAGTTTTCCCTAAGTTTGTATTAAGATACCACCTTTCTCATTACAGACAAGGAGAGAAAACTGAATTTCTTTCCAACTTTTTTCCAGGAGAAACAAGAGTGAGGTTTGGGTAAAAAGAATACAAATCTTTCCCAGATCAATAAATTGTAAACAAACAGCCACGCAAGCAAATTTTATCTCCAGATGAATTTTAGTGACTTACTCATCATGGTTTACTTGATACATGTTAATAAAGATGCAAGTTTTCCTGGGAATGAGATAGCCATTCAGAGTAGTGTCTGCTGTAGTACTGGGAGAGCAACATACAGCATCACAGGACAGCCTGTAAATTCAAATAACCCATCTCTAAACTGCATCCCACAACTCACAGACTATATTTCTTTATGTCTTTTTACCATAATATTATATCTTTGTAAAGCCTCATTCTCTCATTAATTAAAACAATTTCCACCTTTTGTCAAATTAATAATTTAACATTTTTCTTATATGTGCTAAACATATTGTGCACTTAATATATTCAAGGCATTTCTATGAGCTAAAAGTCTCACTAGAAAATTATCTCATTATTTTTATGACAGAGTAAGTAGCAGATCAAATTACACCAGGAAACTATTAAGGAAATTATTAAGTACTTTCTATGTACTCAATGTGTTCATGTGTATTTTCAATAGATTAGGAAAACAAATGTCACATTTCTTATTAACAGTAATTGGTAAAAAGAAAATGGAATTGAAACACGGAAATATGAACTTTGCTCACCGTTTTTAGCGAGATGTTAGGCACATCTTGTATTTACTCTGTGACTCCATTTTCTAGCTGTGAAATGAAGGTATTGGTTGTGTTGGATGATCTCCAAGTTCCTTCTAGAGTTAATGTTTTATTTTTCTAAGTCTCATACTCGAGCCCTTTCTGAAAACTGTCCACCTTTCCCCTTTATAGTCCTATAATTATGCATGGGCTAGAATAAACCGTGTTATGTTTCCATGTATCACTCCCTTTCTCGCTAGTTTGCCCTCACCCTCACTTCTGTACAGTAGGACCAGCAGAGCATTTCCATCTGATGAGTTTGACAGAAGGCAATGGACACATTTGTCCTAGCCACTTCTGGGTTCTCTCTTCAGATTACCAATCTGTAATAAAGATATAGCTCATCTACAATCATCAGTGGGCTGAACTTAGCAGAACAAATTTTGTCCTTCCAGGAGAGACCTGAAGTTGTCCAACCCAGCCAGAGACTGGGTGGAGGATTATGGCTACTTCAAGCAAGAAGTATTAGCAAGTCTACTTGATCTAGCTCTAAGCCACATTGTACAAACTAGCTCTGATCATTAAAAACAGCTAATAATCTAATGCCTATCTGATCTATGCTTATTTTGTAGCTGGTATTGACCTTTGGCAAATAATGTGAGTATTATTGAGTGTCCTCGAAACCCAACAAGGAGGAAGGCCAAACAAGCAATAGGCCTACATTTTGGAAGGATTATTGACTCTTATGCATAGGGGCTTGCCTATCCCAGCACATTCCTGTCCACACCCCCTCTGTGCATTTAGCTGCTCAGATTCTACTCAGATAAGAAGTGACATGTTGCTATTTTATGGAAGTGTGGTATATAGAACTTTATTTCACTAACATTGAAATATAAGAGGAAATTCAAGGTTTTCTTTACCTATTTATATGTTCCTAAAACTTTGTGTATAAAAGTTACTTTTATACAATTTTTAAGAAATATATATGTAACAAATATTTATTATGGTACTGTTTGGTCCTGTGTGCGTGTGTGTGTGTCTATGTGTATGTACATATGTTACATGTAATAGCAAACTTTTGCTGCTTTTACCTATGATTATTTCATTTAGTTTATTTTAATTCATCTTATTTTAACATACTGATATTCTGTGAGTTTTGATCTATTTTCCTTTTAAATCAGTAACAATAAGCTTACTTGCAGGTGTAGTAGAATAGATCAATCCCAAACAATATCAAAAGGCTTTCTTGTGTGCATAAAAATTCTTGGCTTATATCTCAGTGCTCTTATTGGTCAATGCATTGGTTCTTTTATTTTTAAATATTAATTTATTTCTTTACTTTTAATAATGCAAAGAATACCTCTGTCCAAATATATATTTCTCCCTATCACTTAGACCCTCAGATGAGTGTGTTCGGGGCCCTAATTTAGATGACCTCTTTTATTCCAAATCATGCCCATAAACTTGGCAGCGGTGCCTCTGTGTTCCTGAGTACTTAGCAGAGGTGTAGGTCATACTCTTTTATGAAGCATCCAGAGTCACCTCATAAAAGTCACTGGGACAGAAGACTTGCTTCTTTAAATGTAGGAGTTTTTTTTAACAAAATCTTAAGTTAAAGACGAAATCTGCTTTAACTGAAAGAGGATTTGACACAGAAGCTAGAAGAAAAGGGATCATTGTGAAAAGATAGGCATCGTGTGTGTGAAAAGAGAACTAAGGAGACAAATGCTGGAAACTGCGTCACTGGCTGTCTGGCCTTGACTCTGCCCAGCCAGTGGCCTGGCTCTTTGGGACACTTCAGCTGAGGGCACTGCACGCTGTTGTGCCAATTACTAAATGATTACATCAGTTTCCTGGGAGAGAGAAAAATTCCCACTCCTTCACCACTGAAAGGGAGGAGAGAGAAAAAACACTGACAATTCTACTTTTTAAAAAATTTTAATTGTGGGAAACAAAAACAGATCAAAGTACCAGAACTTTGGTTTCCCACATACATATTTAATGAAGGCTATCTTCTTAACCTACGCTGGCATGCACATATGCTGGAGATTATGGAGTAAATTTCAGTAAGCTTTCAAATATCTCCAAATGAGCACTCTGTTTAATCTGTTTGTAACAGCACTGGCTTCCTTAGTTTATTGTCCAGCAAAATTCTAGGCTACTGAAAATGAAGCCACATCAGCAGGAAGCTAAGGCTGCTCATCAGATGAAGCTAAGTGAGTTTGTGAGACATTGCATAGCCGAATTACACTATGGTTGGGTTATCTATTTGTTTGGAATTTCTATACCCTTCTCTCCCTTGATGACTACATGTCAGGTGAAAGTTAATGGCATCCAGTTCAGTAATGAAAGGTGCTCACAAAATATGCTTTCGCTCTACACAAAAATTTATTAGAGGATTTCAAAATAAAAAGTAATACTAAAATAACAACATGTAATCGATTTTCAAGCACTTTTAAGTATTCCAATGTCGAAGATACCTCACTGCCCCCAGCCCCACCACTGGTTGCTATTTCAAAGGAGAATCATGTGCTTACCAGTGTGGAATAGTAAATGGAAGAAAGGAGACATGTCTGAATACTTTGTTTATAAAAGCTTTTGTGTAGGGTAAAATTTTCCTGTCTTCAAATCTGGGTGATCTCAGCTGAATGTTTCTACCTTAACAAGAAGTATTTTTTTAATTTAATAAGAATAATGATAATCATAAGAATTACATTTTTCATCTGAAAGCATGTTACCAATTTCTTCTTGAATTTTGGCTTGAATATCTGGATAGTGTATCGAATAAAGAAAGCTCCAATACAGACACGTTGATACTGTTTCAAAGCCTGAAAAAGACACAAGAGACCAAGTTTCATGGAAAAAAAGTTTTACCAAAATTGGTATGCTCAGCATATTTCATATCTGAGTGCTAAGAATTAGGAAAAAGGGATCTAAATACAACCAAAAATTAGTGGAATCACAATGAAATGATTACTATATATTAAGGTTGATTTCAAAATATAGTTGTAACCTCTCACTCATTAGAATAACCACTAGGCAAAAGAACAGAAAACAAGAAGTGTTGATAAGGATGGGGAGAAATGGGAACTGTTGGTGAAACTGTAAAACAGTGCAGCTATTATAGAAAAGAGTATGAAGTTTCCTCAAAAATTAAAAATAGCATTTCCATATTATGCAGCAATGCTATTTCAGAGTATATGTCCAAAAGAATTCAAAATAGTATCTTGAAGAGATATTTGCACACCCATGGTCATTGCAACTTTATTTATTATAGCCAAGATGTAAAACCTAACATCCATTGACGGAGGGATGCACAAAGAAATTGTGATACATATGCAGAATGAGATATTATTCAGTCTTTAAAAAGTAGATCCCATCACATGGTATAACATGGATAAGCTTTGAGGATATTAGGCTAAGTGAAATAAGGCAGTCACTAAAGTACAAATACTATATGATTCCACTCATATGAGGTTTCTAAATTAGTCAGAATCATAGAAACAGAAAGTAGAAAAAAGACTGCCAAGGGCTCAGAGGGGATAGGGGAAATTAGTCTTTAGTGGACATAGAATTTCAGTTTTTCAAGATGAAAAGATCTAGAGATCTGTTTCAAAACAATGTGAATGTACTAACCATACTAAATTGTTACTTAAAAATGTATAAGACTGTAAATTTAATGCTACATATTCATAAATGCAATTAAATATAAAATTTTAAAAAATATAGGTGTGAATTTTAAGACAAGTGGAAACATTGGAAACATTTCACTTTATAATAAACATTATTGATGTGATAATAATAGCTATGACTTGTAATAATAATAACAATTACAAGAAGCTATTGAGCAGTTACTCTGTTCTAGAAGTTTTCTCTCTCTCCCTTTTTCTCTCTCTCTACCCCCCGCCATATGCGTGTGTAGGTGTAATTAATACAAAATAAAAAATTAATACAAACCAAAACAAATACTTCTGTTTGCAAAGAAAATTCAGGAACACGAATACATAGATCCTAGAACCAAATAAACCCAATTACCAATAAAGATGGTTTTAAGAAGAAAGGGAAAAAAAAATGAATATGAAGAATATTTTACCTAAAATGAAACTGCTAAAACACCTTTGCTATTTTTGTTGTTGTTTTTGTTGTACTAAGAGAATTTGTTTCCTGCAGTCTAATATCTTACAGGACCTATAATAAATTTAATGAATAAAAATGATTTTTAAAAAACAACCAAGAAATTTAAGAATGAAAGTAATATGGTAGCAGTATATACTGGTCCAGTCTTTCTGATAACGAATTCAGCAACGTGTATTAAAACTCAAGAATACTTTTATTAGTTGACCCAGAAATTCTACTCCTTAACATAAGGTTGTATTTCCAAAGGAAGCAAAACTCATGTGGAAAGATGATCATCTTGGCATTAGCACAATATTCAATATCTGCATTTTCTATACAAGCCTGCAGTTGCAAACAATCAAGATGTCCATATGGGACCTGGCAACCGTGGTTGGATTTTAAAAGCACAGGGGATCATGAAAAAAATTAGAAACATTTAGATGTAAATAACAATTATATTTACATAAATTAAAGTACTTGATAATACAAAAATATGTTAATATATAACAATAAAAGCCCATTTTATAAGAACACATAGAAACAGTAACACTATAAACAGATTAGGAATAAATGTCAATGGGTTGGTGAAGGGCCTGGGAGTGGGGATAAAGGTAGTAAACAAACGAGGGCAGTCGTCCCATGGACAGCGATGGAAAGGCACCACGAATTGGGGGCTACTCTTCACTCAAGTCTCTGCTCCTGAGATCAAAATAAAGTTTTCTGAATGACATGGGAAGATGGCAGGATATCAAGTTATTTATACATGTGAGATCAACTACACAAAGTGGAAGAGAAAGAGGGAAATACTCTAAACTATGAACAGTAGATAATTAAAAAAAATCCCAACTACTCTTCATGAGCCTTACATGTTGACAAATACTCTCACATACCAGCTCCAAAGAGGTCACTCACGGTGCTCATGATTTCATTGTCATTTAAGGTGGCTGTTTTGGTAGCAGCATATTTGTTGTGGGGTGTATTAATCAGAGCATCAGTAATGTCTCGGATATGGTCCTGAGGAAACAACCTTAGCACGATTATTCATCCCCATCGGCATTTTGTATCAGATATAAATCCGGTGCAGGAAGAGCCATGTCCCTATGTAGCTTGAAACAAACCCCATGAGTTTAGAAATATAAAGAATATAAATAGGTCATTTTAAGCCTTGCAACTATTTTTGCCTGACAATCTTGAGAGTGTAGAATAAAAAACTAAGTTACCAAATTCAATTTTCTCCTTAGAAGTTTTTTTAATCAATAAATAAAGAGTACCTATGTCTGTTAGCACAATTTAAAAATGTAAGAACCTGAGAGATTTTGTTTGTGTGAATATAGTTGGTTGAAATCAAATAGGTAATTCCATGCTACAGTGGGAGTAGAGTATTCATGGTGTACTTTTGTTTAAAACTCAATTTTTGAAAAAAATTTTATGCAAATAAACCACGTTAATGTGAAACAAAATGTCAGAACTAAAGATTAACTCATTATAGAGAGATGATAGGTGAATATAAGATTTTCCAAAGTCATTGGGAAAAAATTACTTTTACTGTGGTCACCATAGAGAAAGAGATGGGGATGGGTTATTTGAGGGAGTGGGAAGAGAAGCTTATGAACTTTACAAATTCTAACATTTACTGTGCCTGATCTAGAGTCCCCATCTGGCACCTTGAAACAAATTGTCTTCTGCCTCTTGTCTTTTATTGGAGGGACTCAACTCCTCATACCTCTTCATTTGCTCAATTATCCACCTCTTCATGTTTTATTTATTTTTGTCCTGCTGCCCTCTTCTCAGCAAATCCCTCCCACACCATGAACTAAGACATTTTCTAACACATATACATTTCAAGAGAGAAGTTTGCTCCTCTGTAGACCGTCAGAGTGAGCCAAAAACAATTCAATGGCTTAACAAGAAAGGTCCACTTCTGCCATCTGGAAAAACTTAATGCATGTGGTATGATCTCAAAATTCATTTCTATAACAAAGGAACTCAAGTAGGAAATGAAGGAAAATTGAAAGCTTCCTATAGAATATTCTTTATAAAATTAATCAAAATACTTTCTAATAAAAATATGCTGATACTTTTGGTACTTTTATGTCTGAGACTTCATAATATCAGGTGTGAAATGGGAGAGACAAAAGGATTGGTTGATTTCTTCAAGTAACTCACTTACATATTGATCATTTTTTATCAGGCAATTATAGATTCATAATTCAGGTATGTGTCCTATCTTCACTGAGGAAGCTTCTGCTTCTGGGGGAAATTTTTTGAGAATCAAAGGATTCAGAGCTCTTAGGGTTTTTACATGAAAACAGTAATACTGCCCTATGATTTCACTGTCTGGACCTCAAATTTACTAATAGTTTGGTTAAGGTTCATTATTGCAAAAGAATTGAACAACACAACTTTCTTGGTATTCAATGCATCTCATCATTATTTTTTTGCTTCTCACCAAAACCTTGTCCTGGTATGTATTTAAATTCTTACCTTATCATATGTAGTCAGATGATCTTGTACATGTTGTGCAATAAACTGATTCAGGGTCTGATAAAACTCCTGGGGAGCATTGATAATCCGCAGTGGAAGGTAGCAGAAACATGGTATGAAATCAGCAGGATTAGCTACACTAGAGGCCTTGAGTAAGTCATCATTTGATTTTATAAAATCTCTCCCGTTAATAATAATTACTATCATGCACCAGATACAGCGCTAAGCAAAGTCTGCACTGTCTTTCAAAACTCACATTTCTGGGAGGTAATAAATCACCCTACTATGGAGAGGCTTGGAGAGATAAAGTCATTTCCCCCTATTTATTTCCCATATTTTTTGAACTTAATAATGAATCACCAATTAGTTACCTCTAGTGCTTGCTTTTTAATAAAATTCAATTTTTCTTGGGCACATACCAAAAAATTGCCAGTTTGCACGTGGACAATAATCAGCTGCATTTCCAAAGCAAAGTAGTGAGTAGGCGGAAGGTGCATGTGGCTACCAGAACATAAGACTCAGAAAGATGACTCTTTCCCTCCTTCCTCTTCCTCTACTGAGCTGTGACACTTCTGTTAATTTACAATCTCTCTTGCCCTCAGTTCCCTTATCTGAACAATAGTCATATCAGAGTAGAAGATTTCTAAGGCCAGTTCCAGCCTTCAACAATCAAAGCTAGATGAAAAAACAGAGCAGAAGCCAAATGTGATGTACGTGGTTAATTGCCTGATGCTAGTACTTTGCCAGCGTCACCAGAACAGTTAATATTTCATCAACAAATGTAAGTAACTGTGTGATCACCCTGGGTTCTTTTTCAGCCTGGGACCTTCTCGTTTCTTTTATTAAATTCTCTTTGGCAGTTTTCCAGGCTCAGGCTTATTGCCAACTTTCCCAGCAACTTTCTTGGAAAACTCTGAAGGCACATTCTGTCCCTAGTGTTTTTGGAGTGAACTCAGTCTGAGGACAGAGGAGGTAAGTTTCCCTAAGGGCGGGCTGCTACACCACTGAGGGTTCAAAGTGAATCCTAACCAATTTAGGCAAGAGCTCGGTCAGAAGAATGTATATAGATTGGAGGTGTTTGTCGTGATTCCAAGCCTGGATGCGTATACATTAGACTTTCTGTGAAACAACAGCAATGTCCACATGGACGAATGAAATAAAAATCTCCAAGGGAAGATGAATTTTTTCTAAAGCATCTCAGTGTGACTAAGAGCCATTTCAGGTTGAGGACCTTTTTTAAGGGAAAATAACTTGCCAGGGTGATCATCCAACAGTCTCAATGAATCCACTCAGCCCAATGACAATGAGGCTTGCAAGGCTCACCTGTGCCCAGAAATCCTACTGGTCAGCGCGAGGAATCTGGTGGAGGAATCTAACGACAGAGAAGGATTTTGGCAAAACTGGGTATGTCTCAGAAACAGGAACAGTCTCTGCCACGGCAGCAGTGGGTCCCAGAACCTCCCCTGCAGAAAAAGGCTTGGAGAGAGAAGAACATCCTGCCCTGGAAGACAGGGGCAGAGTGGACCTTGGACCTGTGTGGGGAGGAGTTTGGAGCTGGAGGAGGAGGGAGGGATGGAGAGGTTTCTGTGGCCAGGACTGGGTCTGGGAAGCTAGCGAATTTCACTGTGAGTGGAGCCAGAGAGATGGCATCTGAAGCAAGGGGTTCTGGAAGAGGAAGTCGGATGGAAATTGATCTTTGAAGAAAGCACAGCAGAAGGTGAATGGAAAGACAAAATCATTTTTAAATTGCTGGTTACAAACAGAGGTGAGGTCGAAAGATATAAGCAAGGGGCAGGGCAAGAAGAAAAGGCAGAAGTGTTACAGAGACGTTATTTTGCTGTGAATCTCAAATTTCCTCTCGCCAAAGCGCTGCGGAACTTTGGCGCCAGGAAAATGTGCACTGTGCTCTGGGATCTCAGCAAGCGCAGGGCAGGAAGACGAATGAAATGAAAAATAAAGGGATCTACTTTCTCAGGCGGGTTTGGCAAATTTCTCTGGGATTCTTTACCAACCAGGCAGATCTGCATTTTCACATCTAGAACAGTTAACTTCTTTGCATAGTATTTACAGCATTTGGTTTGAGAAAATATTCCTATCTGGGCCAAGGCACTTTTCCCAATCTGAATAAATGCGAGTTTTTCTAACTAACATGAGTTTTTCTATGTGACCATCTTCCTGTCGGGGTGTCTGCAACTTATTACATAATAGATTTTTTTTTTAAAAAAAAAACTTTGTGGAGTTTCTGGCTCCATAGATATTTGAGATTTTCAAGGTCAGATTTAATGAGATTGCCCAAGAATGACCATTTTTAGGAAGTACTTTCTCACATAGAGAAGAAGGCAAGCCCCAAAGTAAATGCTGAACCTAATATATTACCTCAAGGGTAACCTTCAGGCCATAAGCTACAATGCCATGTTCAACAGTATCATGGATTGCTAAACATCTAAACTTCAAAAGGCATACATCCAAAAAATCTAAGAAGGGCCTACAAATCATAGGAATATTCTGACCCACTGGCAGAAGTGGGTCAGAATTAGCCAGGATTAAATTAGCATTTAATCCTGTCATACTTATCTACTGAAAAAAATGTTTTACTTCTAAAGTTTTTCCATAAAGTATCTCCTCTAATATAACTAATCCCTCTAATACCAATCCAATCAATATTGAGATTGATATTAGGTAGCCATATCAAATATTTTCACAAATACTTACTTTATAGAAAATTGATAATAATTGCCCGGCAACGTGTTACTTGAAAGGTTTGTTAGGAGTGGGCAATGAGAATTGTCTTGCATTCCTATTGGTTAAGAGGGAAATTCATCCCACAATCCCTAACTCTGATGGTTAAGATTTATTGTGTGTTTACAAGGACTAGGCATTTTAAAGTACTTTATATTTCAGTTATTTCTCATACTCAAACTTTGAAGGGATTGCTATATTTTTCTCTATTTTATATATGACAAAATCTGAAGCCTGAGAAGTTATAAAATTTCCTCAGGCTAACAGCATGTAAATGGTAGAAAAAGATTTAAAAATTAAGTAGTTTAGTGTCTGTGCCCTCTATCTCTGATAATACCACATTCTAGTGGAGAATTCTTCAGCAGAAACCTGAAATTTCTGCTAACAATAGTCATCCTTACTTATATGACTTCATAATATAAGAAATGATCGTATAAGATACATGGGGCTACTCCTCCAAATTAGGTGATAGATCATGGGCTCTAGCCATGCACTAAATGACCAGGAATGATGGCGCATTAGCTTCTTAGTGATGCTATAAAAAATTACCACAAATTTGGTGGGTTACAAGAAATTTATTAACTCACAGTCTGGAGGCCAGAAGTCTGAAATCAAGGTGTTATCAGCAGGGGTGCACTCCCTCCAACGACTATAAGGATGGATTTTACCTTGTCTCTTCTAGCTTCAGGAGGCTCCAGGTGTTCCCTGGCTGTGGCTGCATAACTCCATTCTCTGTCTCGGGCTTTACGTGGCTTCTTCTCCCAGTTTCTCCTCTGTGTGTCTCTTGCAAGTATTCTTCTTATTAGATTTAGGTCCCGTCCAGATAATCCAGGATGATCTCATCTCAAGATCCTTGACTTAATTACATCTGCTAAGACCCTTTTGTTCAAATAAGGCCACATTCCCTGGGTCTGGGCTGTGGTCATATCTTTTTGGAGGCAAACATTCAACTCACTGCAGATGGGATAGCACAATTACTACCGTGGGCCCAGGGTTGGAGAATTGAAGTCAGTTCATTCAGATTATTGCCAGTTTTTCTTCTTGTTCAGCAAATTCTTTGAAGCTGTATTTCTAGGGTTCAAATGTGAGCTCTGTTATTAGTGTTTCATATGTTATTATTCAAAGTTAGTAAATCTTTCTCTACCTCGATCATCCTTATCAGTGAAAGGAGGACTTTTAGCAGTA
>CAUYMX010065545.1:0-19266 GCA_963573855.1 Lepilemur septentrionalis | reverse complement strand
CTTCCCATTCCTTTTCGTTTAGAATCAGAATAGAGTTGTATTTCACATATCTAAAAATAAATAAATAAAATTAGATAGGAGTGATGTTTTCGCAATTTTGCGAATATGCTTAAAAACACTGAATTGTAAGGGTAATTTTATGGTATGTGGATTATGTGTCAATAAAGCTGTTATCTAAAAACTCACTTGAGCTGCTCTTTGGAGAATGGGTTGTATGGTAATAATTGTGGACAAAGAAGTGAGAGTTGCTTGGATTAGGATAGTGGCATTGAGATGGAGGGGACTTGGGGGCAAGGTGAGGAAGGGTCACACTTCTTGGCTCAGGGAAGTGCCACTCCTCTATATGCTGCAAGAAACAAGTGCCCTTGATTTGGTATGAGAAATCCATTACCTTCTCCCTGTAAGCCCTGTGAGATAATGCCTCTGTGGAAGCAGCAAGAAGAGAGGTACCTCAGAACTGGTAGTAGAGTCATTTTTGTTCACTTGAGGCTAAAACAGGATAAGCTTTGGTTCTCTAGGCTTTGTTCAGTTATGATTTTCTCACCTTCTTGCCTAGGGATTCTCTGTTATTTTGATTGTTATTTTGAGCAGTTAGGCAATTCTCCAGAGCCAAAAGAGCTGAGAGTCTTTGTGTCCAGGAATTGCTGGACATGCATTCCTTTCTGACTGCACACATGCTGATAAGAAATATGACTCACTATGTGGTTGATGCTACCAGAGAAGCTTGTTGTCTGTTTTCTTCTCTTCTTCTGTGTCTCTCTGGAGACCTTAGATTTTTAACACAGAATGACCAGAAGGACCAGGCTCAGAAGGTAGAGAGAGACCTTCTTCCAGATGACATTTCCAGACCAGGTCCTTCAATCATCATTCCAGTAATTGGGTTGTACTCTCCCACAACTCTCTTCTCCCCAACCTCTTACCCTCAGTAGGTCCTGCAACAGAGCTTTCTATAATAACAGAGGTTTAGCCATCTCAGTGTCCTGGCTAAGAAGCCAGTGATACAATGTGGAAAAAATGTGGTTACTCAATTCATTTCATAAAACAAGATGTTCTCTGTGTGTAAGCCTGTTCTCTTTATAATTATACAATCTCCTTCCTTCCTACCTTCTGGTCATTAGTGTGCAAATGTTTAAAATTCAGAATAAGATGAGAATGCTTCTTGGTAAATTTTAAAATTTAAATTATTATTGATTTAATGTTTTCTGTACATTTCATTTTATCTTCCTGGTAACTCTGAAATAGGTATAATTATTTTCAGATACATTTTATTTATGAGAAACCTGAAGCTCAGATGACTAAATGACTTGGCTCTGTTGATAATCTGAGTCTAGAGGGAGAGGCCATGAAAATCTTTTAGTAGAGCCAGCTGTCAGGACCAATATCTCTCTGAGCCATATTGCCTTCACACATTTCCGCTATACTCTTCCTCATTCTCCTTTGGGCTTTCTTCTTCAAAGCTTCATTTGAGACCCTGGATTTTCACTTCTAGATCCTGATAGGAAATCGAGAAGAAGCAGTGTGGCATAATGTCAGAGCATTGAACTGGGCTCTAATCCCAACTGAGACACAGACTTGTTTTATGTCTTTGACAAAGTTATTCTTTTATGTGAGAGGCCGTACCAGATAATCCTTAAAGGGCTCTTTCGCCTCTGAAATACCATGTAGTTTAATGATCTTCAGAATAGGTAGCAAGTAACTTCTGTGACTCTGTCTTCTTGATTCCAGGTTGATCAGTTGCCCTATCATCTAGCTCTACTTTATCTGAGAGGACTCCTGCTATCTATCCTTTTCCAAGCCAGTACTATCCCTTTTAACTTCTAAACTCCTGGGGCCATGCCAACTCTGATGGGCAACAACTAACTACCAAGCTTCCACCTAATCCAGAGTACTTGGTTATAAAATGCAGGAGCTTTTTTTTTAGCTTATTTTTTGTGACTTAAAAGAAAACTGAAACAGATACATGTTTTACTTTTTATATTTGAAAAGTAAAGTAAGGAATTCAGTCCCCATGGCTTGACCATGATGCTAATCAGACCTTTAACCATCATAGTAATCCACTTAACCTCCCCTTGCTCTGATTTCAGGCTAGGCAAGCCAGTTTTAGATTGTAACTTAGCTTCCTATGTAGTTTTGCAACAGGAAGACAACATGAGACCCAAACTACTTTATATTTTTATTATAAATTGATATATTGCTATTCTGAATTAATACTTTAGTGTCTTGTGACTTCATATAGTGTAAACTGGGTCTGTCTCCTATCTCCATGCTAATCTTAATATGCAAATTCAGTAGAGGTACTACCCTTGAGCATACCTGTTGGAGTAAATGGTCAGCCAGGTCTTTTTTACCCTCTCAGTCTACCCTTTCTACCTGTAACAGGTTTCACTGTACAAAGAGAAAACTTCAAAATCTGACTCAACACTGTGGCTCATGTGCAGGAGTCTTACCTTGGTCTGAAGAGTAAAAATTTGATGCTTAAAAACAAAACTTTCAGAATGTCTCTTCTTTTTTTTTCTTTTTTTCTTTTTTTTCTTTTTTTCTTTTTTTTTTTTTTGTTTTTGTTTTTTTTTTGGTGTTTGTGTGGAAAGTGTTTTCCATACTTTCCTCTTTTTGTTGTGAAATTACATGGAAAACTATGCTACAGTCACTTTGGGATTCTGGGGCAGAAAGAGAGTTGGTTAAATTGTAATCCTAGATGTCAGAGGGGAAAAACTAAGCTAGATACAAGAGTAACTAGCCATTATCTGCTCTACTTGGGTACAGTAACTACCCAAGATCATTAAACTACACAACTAAGGCTAACAGGTCACATCATGAGGTCAACTTATGGGGTATCTGATTTTCTTCATCCATCTATCCATTCATTCCAGTTCTAACGATCAAGTCATGAGTAAGTACTAGTCATTTGATCAGTTGACAGGGATCTGCCTTTAGAGTTTACAGTTTTATGAGTATACAGACAAATAGAGAATTAAAACTTTGTTGGAATAAAATACAAAAGGACTCCTAACCTAGATTGGGGGGATTGGAGGTTGGAGGTCTTTATAACATCCACTGAGCCTGGTGCTGTTAACATGGGCTGCTCTACAGCTGTTGAGTAAATGGGCAAATAAAGGACAAGGCTTCCAAACGAAATGATGTCTAAGCTGAAACCTGAAGAATGGCGAGGTAAAGAAAGGATTCTAGCTAGCAATATAAACATGAGTGGAGGCCCAAAAGTTTAAAAAAAAAAAAATACGGTTGAGGAACTAAAAAAATGTTTCAATGGCTAGATGGTAGGGTATAAGGAGAGAAGCAGTAAGAGATAAGGCACAGGAAATGTTTCCCTTATAGACCGTTTTAAGGATCTGAGTCTTTACCCTAGGAGCATTGAGAGCCACTGAATGGGCTTTAAGTAGTAGAAGTACAGCTCAGATGTGTGTTTTAGAAGAACCATTCTGGCAGCAGTGAAAGGATGGGTGGCTTCTAGAGGCTGGAGGCAGAGACATCAGTTAACAAGCCGTTATAATATTACAGGTGAGAGAGAGAATTGAAGCAGTGACATTGTGATAGGAAGGATAGGAAGATGGTGGGGGGCACATATTCTTTGAATATATAAGCCAAACTCTAAGTTTTAAAGTTTATTTTGGCTGGGTGTGGTGGCTCACACCTGTAAGCCTAACACTCTAGGAGGTGGGAAGATTGCTTGAGCTCAGGAGTTCAAGAACAGCCTGAGCAAGAGTGAGACCCCATCTCTACTTAAAAAAAAAAAAAAATAGAAAAATTGGTCAGGCATCATGGCATGTACCTGTAGTCCCAGCTACTTGGGAGGCTAAGGCAAGAGGATTACTTGAGCCCAGGAGTTTGAAGTTGCAGTGAGCTATGATGATGCCGCTGCACTCTACCAGGACAACAGAGCGAGATTCTGTCTCAAAAAAAAAAAGTTTTAACACCTAGTGTTACTATTTTATTTATTTAACAGCCCCTATAATATGTAAAATAATGTAGATTTACAGTATAAACATTAAAGAGGAGTTAAAGTTCTTTCTGCCACGTCTAGGATGTTAGTATTCTTTTCTACTTGGAGTCCATGTTAAATGGAACTAATTTATTAACTGCATCTTTATATCCCCAGCACTTGGCACGTTGATAGTGATTTAATATTTGTTGAATGATACAGGTTATACTACATTTTCTGATTCTATTTCTGTTTATTCTTATCTAAAGCTATTATTCAGATATTATTCACTTAATTCAGAAGTGATAGCACTAAGATCTACCAGAATTTTAACAAATTAAAAGCTGTTTAAACTAATGTTCTGTTTTTCAAATTTTGGAAACCTGATGGTCAAAAGAGTGGCAAGGGCAGTAAGACTTGTCTTCAGAGCCCACATTCACCCTGTTACTAAACACCTGTACACTTCTACACCTGAACCACCTCTCCTGTCCTTCCACCCAACTTCTTCTAATACAAGCAGGAGGATGTGGTCTCTACAGGAAGCTCCTAGCAGCCAGTATGCCCCTCTTGTCTTCTGAGAAGTTGTGTTCACTTGCCATGTCAGAAAAGATATGGGCATGTTGATTAATAAGTAAAGTAAATTCTTTTTTATTTTTTTTATTGATACATAATGATTGTAAATATTTATGGGATACATGTGCATGCACACGTGCAATGCATAATGATCAAATCAGGGTAATTAAAATATCCATCACCTCAAACATTTATTATTTCTTTGTGTTGAGAAGATTCCAAATTGAAGCTAATTCTTTCATGCCCTTAATGAGAGCAGCCACTCAGCTATTTTCCCTTTTACCCTCAAATATATTGTGTCCAGATCTTACCCTTATTAATATTCTGTTTCCTCCTTACACACACAGACATAATCTCTGTCCTTATTCCAGCTTTAGCCTTGTGATCCAGTCATATGTGGTAACTCTGCCCTTTATTCCCTATCTATCCAACAGCTGTATAGCAGCCCATGTTAACAGTGTTAGGCTCAGTGAAGGTTATAGAGAAATGTCTTCCAACCAGGTTTATTGAATGATTGAAATGAGAAAACAGGTGTGCAAACGCATAGTACCATGTAGCACGTAGTAGGTGCTCACCATGTGTTAGTTATATCTGAATTAAGATGCCCAGCCTCCCAAGAAAAGGGAACTGCACACAGAGCCATAAAAGTGTTGTTTGGCCAGGAAAAATAAATATGTTTATGAGGTAAGGTTTGTGCAATGAACCTGGACTCCTGTAACTGATTTTCTGAGTGTATGCTTGTGGCATAGAAATAGGAATGTGGGGAAATGAGATGAGTGACACTAGGTTATGAAGCAGGGAATCTGAGTTCTCCCACTGACTCATACCAGATCTGCCCATGCCTCTCTTCCAATTCCTTAAACTGTCCTTTAGCTCTGCCCATTCTCTTTCCTGCCTTCACAAACTCCAGATGTCAGAATGGTAGCAATTTTTGGCATGTGTAATGAAACAACTGGCATCTCTCAAACTCTTGGAAATAGTGAAATGTAACTTAGGCACTTCAGAAATTTGACCACACTTGCTATTTTCTTGGGAGTAACAAAAAAACCCATATGGGGTTTTTTTGGCAATCTTTTGTTATAACACCTACTGTGTGCCAGCATCACTACATATTGATTTGCAAAATTCCCTATTTTAAATAAGTGTAGGTAGTTCTTAGGAAAATCGTATTGAAAACCAGTAATATATAAACTGTTACGAATTTTTTCCTTCAATTCCCTAGATAAATTTTAGGGGAAATATTATAGTTATAAATGAGAATTCCTGAGTCTCAATAATGACTTATTAGAGGAAAAAGCAAAGCCTAAACGTTCATGGGTATCAAAAAGATGAGAAAAATTTAGCAAACTCTTAAACAGAAAAAAAAAAAAACAGGAGGTTGGCCGGGCACGGTGGCCCACGCCTGTAATCCCTAACACTTTGGGAGGCCAAGGCGGGCAGATCACTCAAGGTCAGGAGTTCGAAACCAGCCTGACCAAGAGCGAGACCCTGTCTCTACTGAAAAATAGAAAAGAAATTAATTGGCCAACTAAAAATACATATAGAAAAAATTAGCCGGGCATAGTGGCGCATGCCTGTAGTCCCAGCTACTCAGGAGGCTGAGGCAGGAGGATCGCCTGAACCCAGGAGTTTGAGGTTGCTGTGAGCTAGGCTGATGCCACAGCACTCTAGTCCGGGCAATAGAGTGAGACTCTGTCTCAAAAAAAAAAAAAACAAACAAACAAAACAGGATGTTATGAGGGTGATACGGCGAGAAGGCCAGGAGTTTGATTGTAAGCTTTTCAAATTCATTGTTTTATGCTAAGGAAATCTAGGATGTTTTGGACTGTGTGGCTGACTAGTAGGTGCTTCATCACAATTTGCTTTCATCCCACCTCTCTGAGTGGCCTAAACTTGACCAGACATCTTAGCAGATCATCTTCTGAGAAGACATAGCCCTCCATTTGCTGGAATTGCTTCTGAATCCTCTTACCTATTGCCCCAGACAACTAAGGTCAGTCATGCCTTTGAGTTTCACTAGTATTAGGTTTTTGGAAGTGACTTGTGACCCCATGATGCATGAATTTTAGGTATCCCTCTGTTTTCCCCACTCTGTAGAGATTTTTTTAGCCTAAAAGTCCCCAGGAAAATGTGACATGTCTTTGTAGTTGCAGAGGTCCTCTACCCATGCAGTTACGAATAAGTCAGGAGGGAAAAAAGGAGCTCAATATGGAGGAGCAGGAGGCAACCCATGCTTTATTAAGTGAACTGGAATTTAGAGGAGTGGAGTTTCAGCCTTGGCGTCAGCCCAGCTGACAGCACACAGCTGAACTCAGCCAAGTTGAGCAAAGCTAATAAAGTACACAGCCCTTAAATTACTATGCCAAGGCCAATGATACACTGCTGTGAATGAAAATAAGATTCCGGTCCAGAAAACTGATAAAACAAATGAATTTTCTCCTGTTCTTTTTTTCTTTTCTGTTGTTTATGTTCTCGTATGTTTTGTAGACACACACACACACACACACACACTCACCCTCAAGCTGCGCTCTTATAGTTTATGAATTCATTGCCATTTCCATATGCTCTGTTGTTGCTACAGAGAAGAAAAATCTGATGATGAATACTTCTGGGCAGCTGAGACGCCTAACTAAGGATTATTTAGAGAAACTGAGAAGCAATTGAGCTGTACTGTCCTTCATTATTATAACTAGGCATGTTTAGTTCTCTATCTTCTTTCCTTTATTTGGGGATACACTCTTGTTTATTGGATTTCAGATAATGTAGTGGAAAGAGAATAGACTTCGAAGATCAAAAGATTTAATTTCAAATCCTAGCTTTAGCTTTGTGGCCTTTGGCAAGTCTTTTAATCTCTCTGAGTTCAGTTTCTCCATTTTTAAAATATCCAAGTATGATGGTTGTCTCAGGAAAAAGCATTTATGTAATTGAGTTGCAAGCTGAACTAGCCACTTTTTTTCATGGAACATCGTCTTTACTAGAAAGAACAACTGACTTGGATATTTGGCAGACATTTTCTCCAAAATTAAATGTGCTGGTTACTTCAAGGAAAATGACTTATAAGCATTTACTGTCAATGATAAATTTAAGCTTTTGAGTGAAGATTAAAATTTTGGAAAACTAGTATCCACCAACATGAATTAACATCTTCCCCATATGTAAAGACTACAGAGTTACTCTTTACCATATTCTCTCCCATCTAGAAGTTACTTTGGTTAAGATTCAATTAGTTGCCTTAGTGTTAAATGTGAGATATCTGCAAGGTAAGAAATCATAGAATCCCAGGGTTACAGGAAACCTCAGAGGTTATCAAATTCAACCTTCCACCCAATTTAGGACTAACCTTGAAAGCATCCCTATAAATACTCATTTGCCTTTACTTGAATTCTTACACAAACAGAGAGATTGTAACCTCCCAAAGGAGTACCTTCCATTTGTGATAGCTCTAATGGCTAAAAATATTCATTTTTATTTTGAGCTGAAATATGCTTTTTCCCAGTATCTATCCACTGGCTCTAATATGTTTCTTTTTTCACCAGAAACTTTTTCACATAGCTCTTGATGCTATTATTCCTCCAGGTTTTTTTTTTTTTTCTTCCTCTGTTTCTGAGATTGGGTAGTTTCTAAGCCCCTTATCATCTTGGGCTCTCTTCTCTTGATCCATTTCTGTTTGTAGTGCTGTGCCTAGAGTGAACGCCACACTGCAGTGATGGTCTCATTAGTGCAAAATGGAGTACTCTCATTTCCCTTAGAAAAGGTCTATATTGTGACCCAACTTTTTAAAGATAAGGCATTATGCTTTTTATATTTTTATATTCTCTAATGGTCACTGTAGGTGCTTAATGTTATCCTTTGTCTTGTCTCAGCACAAATTGTACCAAACTTTGGGGCATATGGCCGTGTGTTAGGTAAGAGAATTTTTTGGTAGTTCATTTTTTTGCTACCTGGGACAGAGGGGTAGAGATGGTAATTTACATGATTTGGAAAGTCCTTTTTAAAAAAAAAAAAAACACAACAAAAACAGAGACAGTGTCTCATTGTGTTGTCCCAGGCTAGATGGAAAATGCTTTTACAATTCTCTTTTATCACAGTACCCAGGTTGTAATAAACTGAGTATTTTCTTTAGTAAAAGTTTTCATCAGATAAGAGAATTCCTCCTCTTTCTTCTGTGATGACTTTTCTTCATTCGAATCAACAGGGGAATACAGTATTTGTTCGTTAGAAACATGGACGCCTACCTTGGAGCTGAATTCACTCACATATGTGAAGTGAATCATACAAGATCCCAAAGACACTTTGATACATTATCTTATTATGTTTCACAAACCCGCTGTGAGGTTTATAGTATTAGATCTTTGTCGTTCTTTTGCATATGAGGAAACTTGGGCTCAGAAAAGTTGAGGGCGGAATAAGAACTAAAATTTTTTTAGTACGTCATGTCAGACACAGTATTTATCATATCCACATCCTCAAACTTTATCTCAGTTAACCCTTATAATAATTCAGAGAGGTTAAGTTACTTGCAAGGACTTGAACCTAGCTCCATGGAGTTTCTAATATCAAGGTCTGTGTTCTTTCTACCGTACCACACTTTACATCACTTCTCTGTGCCTCAAAGGAGGTTTAGGGATAACCACTAGGTAGATAAGGCTGACATAATTGTGTATATGGAGTCAGTTAATGAATGTTAAAGTACTTTGAGAATTGTGAAGTGTAATTTTCATATGAGGGGTTTCCATCAGTGATTTTGGAAATGCATAGTGAGACCTTCAGGAAACTCCAGGGCCCTTTTTTAAACCAGCAGCTGGTAGACGGGATGCATTTGAAATGTGTGTTGGGAGTAAAATGAGAAGGATCAGGAGTAGAAGAGAGATCCTTCAAAACACCAATATAATATTAGGAAGAAAGAGTTGTTGCTGATTTGACTTTCTTCTGTATCCTCTTTAGATTTACTATATTTTTTGTGGCGAAAAGATATATATTTAGAATTAGCCGACTGGACTCAGATGATCCCAGTGTTGTTGGCAACATCTAAGGCTTCATAATCAGAAGCCAGTTGAACATATGCCTTTCTTTCTCCATCATGCTTGATTGGGATGTTGACCTTGGCCACATCAATGTCATAGAGCTTCTTCATAGCCTGTTTGATCTGATGCTTGTTGGCTTTGACATCCACAGTGAACACAAGTGTGGTATTGTCTTGTGTCTTCTGCACGGCAGACTCAGTGGTCAGGGGGAACTTGATAATGGCATAGTGGTCAAGCTTGTTTCTCCTGGAGTGCTCCTCCATGGATATTTGGGCTGCCTCCAGAGCCACAGTGTCATAAGCCACCAGAAGGCGAGTGCTGCGCAGATCTTTTTTTTTTTTTTTTTTTTTTTTGTGCCTGTGGACATCTTTCAGCACTGACTTCTTGTGCTTTGATTTTGGCTTTGGGAGGGGCAGGAGCATCCTTCTTTGCCATCTTGTGGGGGGAAAACTAATTTTCAAAATAGAAGAACCTTTTTAGAGATTTACTAACAATTTACTTACCCTCCCTTAACAATTTATTTAACCTCCTTTTGCCTTAGTTTCTTCACCTATAAGTTGGGAGACAATAATAGTACCTACTCATAAGGCTGTTGTAAGGAGTTAAATAAGTTTATGTATTAGAACAACAGCTGGCACATTATGAAGTTGCTCAAAAAATGTGAGTCATTTTCTAATCTAATGCTATTATTTTATAAATAAGGAAACTGAAGCCCAATAAAAGTAAGTCACTTCCTCAGGTTTTATTTGAAGTAGCTATCAGATGGTGTATGTTGTTTGTATGATAATAAATAAAGTGAGTCTTTCATGAATAGTATTAAAAATTTTAGCTTTATTACAAAAGCATGTGCTTGTTAAATAGTAGTCCAGTTCGAATGAAATATTTAAGAGTTACCCAGAAATATATAAATAGATAAAATTCAAAATAATACACAAACTGAATAGACAAAAAAAAAAAAGGAAGAATGGAGAGGACTTCTTGGAATTTGTGTCATTTGCTGAAGGTTGCCTAGAGTTGGTAACCAGCTGGAAAGGCAGTTCCTGGGGGACTAAAATGTGTAAGGCACAAGCTGAGAAAAAGAATGGTTCCAAAAACTGGAAACGTAGGGCATATGTCAGGAAACTGAAAGCAGATGAGGTGATAGAATTTGCAGAGCTTATTCAGAATTTACCCAGAAAGTAAGAAGAGACCATTGAAGGGTTTTAACCAAAGGAGTGGCTGATTGCACTTGTATTTGAGACAGATCCTTCTGACCTATTAGATAAGGGATAGAGGTAATGATGGGAAGGAATAAGTTAAAGGCAGGGAGACTTAGTTTGCCATTTCAGTGGTTAAGGCAAGATATGATGAGGGAGTGGCAGTGGGATTGGAGTGAAAAAAATGAATTTGAGACATTCTGGAGACAGTTTCTCTGGAAAAGTCATGTTCTTTTTTTGAGCCACATTCCTCTAAGCTTTCAGTGCTAGAGAATCCCAGAACTGAAAGCAGGCTAAAATCAAATGCTGGGGAAACCATGGACTTGATGCTAAGCTAAGCAAATAAGGTAAGTGCTGAGTTAGAGGTAAACCATGTTATGAGAGAATATTCCACATCTAACCATGAACATGTATAGAAACCAGGAGGCTAAATATGAAATCAATCAACAGAATTGGCAAATAAAGACAACCAATTATCCAGATGAATTTGTGGTGAAAGATATAATTTCTCATCACCTTAAAGGCAAAGTATTCTAAGCCAGCCTCTGACAGGCTAGCATGATTTCTAGATAAACCTTTTATTTCAGGGACACTAACGTAATTACCATACATCCATTTATTATTTTAGGTAAGGTATACTTGATCTTTTGTTTACTTAAATATAGTGCACATTGCCAAAGTTGGAAGAGAATTGAAGGTTCCTAGAGTGATTAAAAACTAGAAATGACATTTCTTTGAACTAGCTTGAAAAGCTAGAAATTGTTGCTAATGTGTGTAATGCCTATAGCAACTGGTCTCAGTTACTGCCCCAGTTACCCCTGTAAAGTGGAAAGCATTAAGATTGTTTCATACTAATTATGAGTATGAGAAGTATGAGCAAAATGGTAAGGAAAGAAAGATACTGGATTCTGCATTCTGCAGTCTCATGTTGGCCCACTTAGCTATAGGACAGGTTGCCATTGGCTGTATCTTCTACCAGTGAAGAGATTCAGGGTCCCAGAACCATCAGGGTCATGAGCATCATCTGCCATAGGTGCCCCTCGCCGCTTCTCTCTTTTCCTTTCCAATCTGCTCTGCTCTTCCACCTCCCATGTAGCAATGTAGAAGCAGAAAGTTCACTTGAGTCAGAAGACAACAAGGCTAATGTTTATTGAATACTCACTATGTGGCCAGTGCTGTATTGGTCCCATTGTATGTTATTTCATGTAATCTTGACAATAACTCATAGGCAAGTCCTATTATCTATTTCACAAATGAAAAAGCTGCAATGAAAGGAAATGAAATAACTTCCTCAGAACCACACATCATGTTCAAATGTCTATGATTCCAGCTCCAGCTCTGCCATTAATTTCCTAGGATATCTTAACCAACTGTTTTTCCTCTATAATCTCTAGTCTCTCCATCTATTAAAAAAAAAAAAAAGGTTAAACTAGATGATATGTAAAGTTCCTTCCAACTCTCAATATTCTGATGCTCTATGTTGGGTAAATCACCCAGTTAGTAATTGGAATAAGGCATAAGAGGCTAGTATCTGTGCATATAATTGCTGTTATTATTAGATCTGGTCCATTAACCTGAGCTGCCCACCTTTTCCCCCTCCTTTTACTATTGTTAATGTTTTTTGTATTTTATTCTGATTTTTATTCTTTATATTTTTTAAAAATACAATTTAATCACACTGTATGTTTTACTATATATTGTTACATTGGTTTTTGCTTATCATTGTATCATCTACTTTGTTCTGTATTATTATACCATCTTTATAAGCATCATTTTTAATAATTATATAATAGTTGGTTAAACAGATACACATTTCTTTGCTCAATTATTTCCCTAGTTTGACAGTCCACATTTTATTTTTTAATAATGGTATTATAAACATATTTAAGCATTTTTTTCAATGCTGAGGAAACATATCCTTGAATTAGGTTCTCAAAAATATAAGACTATGTCAAAGAAATAGAATATTTTTAAGAATCTTGGCTGCACAGAGCCAAATCTGTTCATTTTAAAACTTTATCTTTGCATGTTCAGCCAAGAACCTTCTCCTTAAAACCAACCAGAAAATAGCATAAGAATGGCATTTTTTTCCCTGTTCCCAGCATGTTTTTGTACAGGAAACAGATCCAGGGAGCTAAGAGTTCAGCATTGTTATATGCCAATTACAGCAGTCCTAACTATAGTAGAAATTGGTGAGTCCAGGTGTAGTGGCTCAGGCCTGTAATCCCAGTACTTTGAGAGGCCAAGGTGGGAGGATCACTTCAGACCAGGAGTTTGAGACCAGCCTGAGTAATGTAGCAAGACCCTGTCCCTACAAAAAATTAAAAAATTAACCAAGCATGTGGCACCCGCCTGTAATTACAGCTACTCAGAAGGCTGAGGTAGGAGGATTGCTTGAGCCCAGGAGTTTAAGATTATAGTGAGCTATGACTGTACCTCTGCACTCCAACCTAGGCAACAGAGTGAGACCCCATCTCTTAATAAAAAAAAAAACAGAAAATTTTTAAAAAAGAAACTGTTGCAAACCAGAGAAAACTAGGTCAATTTTCTTGCCAATTTTCTACCACTCCACAGTGTGTGCTATCATCTGGGAACAGGCTTTACCCAGAATAGTGACTATGGGACTGCTAGTATTCCCTAAGGTAAAGAATGCACATAGTATATCTGAGGCCTGTGCTTGAAGCTTTGGGGACTGCATGGAATGTAGGTTAGCCTCTGTTCTGAGAGTTTGTAGTTTGCCGGGGAAGTAAGATATAAATGACTAAAAAAAGCAGTCAAAGCAAAGCAGAATCCTAGAATCTAATGCTAGATTATGGATTATATTCATGCACTCAACTAACAATTATTGAGCACCTAACATGTATAAAGTACAATTCTAGGAGGTAGAATAATGGCATTGTCCTTAGGAAGTTATGTTCTAGTTGGGAGACACATAAGATAAATAAGCAAACAGGTAATGATCATTTTTCTGGAGAAAAATAAAACAGGGTAAGGGAGAACAGGAGAATAGAGAGTGTCAGGGCTTTGGAGGGGTGGGTAGAGGTATTATTTTATATAGGATAGTCAGGGAAAGCTTCACCAAAAGTTATTTAAGCAGAGATAAGGATATCTAAGAAAAAGAAATTCTTTCCTGGTAAAGGGAGTTAAAAGTTTAAGTACATGAAAGCAATGGGTTGCTTAGTGCAGCAATTCTCAAATTCTGTCCCTTGGATCCTTCGGATCCCCAACAACCTTTACAGGATCTTTGAAGTCAAAACCATTTTCATAATATTATTAATTCTGTTTGCCTTTTTGCTGGGTTGATATTTACATTGATGGTACAAAAGCAATGGTGAGTAAATCTGCTGGCATCTTGACAACGAATCAAGGCAACAGCACCAACTATAGTAACAGTAGTGATATCTTTCACTGTCACACAGTGCAGAGGGACCAAAACAAAACAAAAAACAAGCCAGGCTTATTTAAGAGTGTCCTTGATGGAGCAGTGAAATCTATTAATTTTATTAAATCCCAACCTTTTAGTACATACCTTTTTAACGTTCTGTGTGATGAAATGAGAAGTATGACTAGAGCAATTCTACTACATACTCAAATGCTGTGGTTGCCTCAAGAAAAGCTCTTGTACAATTGAGCTGTCAGGTGAACTAGCCACTTTTTTTGTGAAACTTTATTTTTACTTAAAAGAATGACTATTGAACAAACTGTGGTTATTCAGACTTCAGTATTTGGCAGACATTTTCTCAAAAATTAACTAAGTGAGCCTGTCACTTCAAGGAAAACAACTAATAGCCTGTGTTGCTAATGATAAAATTCAAGCATTGAAATGAAAATTAGAATTTTGTAAAACTATGCCTGCCACCATGATCTTCACAGCTTCCCTGTACTTAAAGACTTTTCTGATGAGAGTGTGGTGATATCAAGTAATGTGAATTTTTGATATTGAATAGTGAAATATGTCAACATTTGGAAAATCTGCATAATTCAGTGAAACAATATTTTCCAAATGTCCAATGCATGATGCTACAAAATCATGTGTGGATAAAAAAAATTCATTCAAAGTATAAGATAGATGATATCTCATTATGGTTTTGTTTTCCATTTTCCTGATGGTTAGTGATGTTGGGTTACATGATTATTTCATATAGCTATTGGCCATTCGTATGTCTTCTTGTAAGATATATCTATTCATGTCCTTTGCCCACTATTTATTGGGATTATTTGCTTTTTGCTATTGAATTATATGAGTTCCTCGTGTATTCTGGATATTAGTCCTTTGTTGGATGAATAGTTTGCAAATATTTTCTCCCATTCTTCAGGTTGTTTCTTCACAATTGATTGTTCCCTTTGCTATGCAGAAGCTTTTTAGTTTGATATAGTCCAATTTTCTACCTTTGCTTTTGTTACCTGTGCTTTTGATATCTTGGCCATAAAATTTTTGCCTAGACCAATATCCTGAAGCATTTCCCTATGTTTTCTTTTGGTAAATATATAGTTTTGAGTCTTACATTTAGGTCTTTAATCCATTTTGAGTTTATTTTTATATATGGGAAGAGATAGGAGTCTAGTTTCATTTTTCTGCATTTGGAGATCCAGTTTTCCCAGCACCATTTTTAAGAGAGGTTGTCCTTTCCCCAGTGTACATTCTTGGTGCCTTTGTTGAAAATCAATTGGCTGTAAATACGTGGATTTGTTTTGGGGTTTTCTATTCTGTTCCTTGGTCTATTTGTCTCTTTTTATACCATAACATACTGTTTTAATTATCATAGCCTTGTAATGTATTTTGAAGTCAAATAGTGTGATGCCTCCAGCTTTGTTCTTTTTGCTCAGGATTTCTTTGTCTATTAAGGCTCTTTTTAGTTCCATATAAATTTTAGGATTATTTTTGTATTTATGTGAAAAAAATCATAGGTATTTTGATAGAGATTGCATTGAATCTCTATCAGGTATGTTCGTTTTAACAATTTTAATTCTTCCAATCTATAAATAGGGGATGTCTTTCCATTTGTGTGTGTATATGTCTTCAATTTCCTTCATTAGTATTTTATAGTTTTCCTTGTAGAGGTCATTCACCTCCTGGTTAAAGTTTATTTCTAAGTATTTTAGTTTTTTGGTAGGTATTATAAATTGATTGCCTTCTTGGCTTCTTTTTTACTTATTTCATTATTGGTGTATAGAAATGCTAATTTCGTTTGTTAATTTTGTATCCTGCGGCTTTACTGAATTTGTTCATCAGATCTAAGAGTTTTTTGGTGAAGTCTTTAGATTTTTCTAAATATAAGATTATATCATCTGCAAAGAGGGACAGTTTGACTTTCTCTGTTCCAATTTGGATGCCTTTTGTTTCTTTCTCTTGCCTGATTACTCTGGCTAAGACTTCCAGTACTATATTGAATAGGAATGGTGAAAGTGGACAGCCTTGTCTTGTTCCAGTTCTTACAGGAAAGGCTTTTGGCTTTCCCCATTCAGTGTGTTATGTGTGGGTTTTTCATATATGTCCTTTATAATGTTGAGATATGTTCCTTCTATGCCTAGTTTATTGGGAGTTTCTGTCATGAAGGATGTTGAATTTTATCAAATGCTTCTTTTGCATCTGTTGTGATGATCATAAGGCTTTTGTCCTTCATTCTGTTAATATGATGTGTCACATCTATTGATTTGCATATGTTGAACCATCCTTGTATCACTAGGATAAATCCCACTTGATCATGGTATATTATCTTTTTGATGTTATATTGGATTCTGTTTGTTAGTATTTTCTTGAGGATTCTTTGGTTTTTGTATTTTGCTAGCATTTTCTTGAGGATTTATGTTTACCAGTGATACTGGCCTGTAGTTTTCCTTTTTTGTATGTCCTTGTCTGTTTTTGATATCTGGGTGATGCTGGCCTCATAAAATGAGTTAGGGAGAATTTTCTCCTTTTCAAATTTTTAGAATCGTTTGAGGAGAATTCATATTAGTTCCTCTTTATAAGTTTGGTAGAATTCAGCAGTGAAGCCATCAGGTCCTGGGCTTTTCTTTGATGGGAGACCTTTTTTGGGGGAAGGAGGGTGACTCACTCTGTTGCTAGGGCTGGAATGCAGTGGCATCATCATAGCTCACTGCAGCCTCAAACTCCTGGCCTCAAGCAATCTTCCTGCCTCAGTCTCTGAGTAGCTGGGACTATAGGTACATGCCACCATGATCAGCTAATTATTTTATTTTTTTATGGAGATAGTGTCTTGCTATGTTGCTCAGGCTTGTCTTGAACTCCTGGTCTTAAGCAATCCTCTTGCCTCAGCCTCCCAAAGTGCTAGGATTACAGGCATGAGCAGCAGTTAAAAAACAAAACAAAAAGTTTAGTTCTCCAAAAGTCTAGGACCTCAGGAGAAAATTAATGAGAACAACTTTATCTTTGTCCAGTTACTCTGAGGGGTAGGAGAACTGAAGGAAATAAACATTGGCCAAGGACCTGATATGTCTTGGGCATTTTACTACTTTTCAAGTAACTTACTGATAATACTATGAGGGAGATTATCTCTGTTTTACAGGTGGGATAGTAGGCTCAGAAATGTTAAGTGACTTGTGCAAGATCGTACTTCTTGCAAATGGCAGGCCCAAGGGGGAAGCCAGAGCTTTCTGATTCCAAAGCCCATGGATTTTTTACTAAGTCTGACTTTTGAATCATGCTAGTCTCTTACTAGACTCTATCAATCAATTTGTCATTTGCCAATATTCATCATAAAAGAATACTGCTAGCATTTAAAAAGGACAGGCAGACACTGTGGCGAGCAGTAAGGCAGTTCTTCAAAAAATTAAAAATAGAATGACCATATGATTCAACATTTCCACTTCTGAGTATGTACCCAAAAGAATTGAAAGCAGGATCTCAAAGAGGTATTTGTACACCCATGTTCATAGCAGTATTATTCACAATAGCTAAAACATAGAAGCCACCTAAGTGTCTTATCAATGGATAAATAGATAAGCAAAATTTGATATATACATACAATTGAATATTATTCAGCCTTTAAAAGGGAGGAAATTCTGCATCATGCTACAACATAGATGAACATTGAAGACAGTTTGCTATATGAAATAAGCCAATCACAAAAGACAAATACTGTATGATTTCATTTATATGATTTCACTTAGAATAGTCAAAATCATAAAGACAGAAAGTAGAATGGTGTTTGCTATGGGCTTGGGGGAGGGAGGAATGGGGAAGCTTTTGTTTAATGGGCATAGAGTTTTGGTTTTACAAGATGCCAAAAAGTTATAGAGATGGATGGTGGTAATGGTTGTACAACATTATGAATGTATTTAATAACACTGAACTGTGTACTTAAAAATGGTTAAGATGGTAAAGTTTATGTTACGTGTATTTACCACGATAAAAAAAAATTGAGAAAGGAAAACCAAAAAGAACAGGCTGAGTAGGAGAATAATTATACTAGTTACCATTTACTGACCATCTGCTATATGGTAGGTAACTGTGCAAGGTAATTTAGAGAGAGATTAGGTAATTAGAGATTAGAATCTAATTCTTATAATGTTATAAATATTATTAATCCCAGTTTTTTAAAAAATACCCAGAAAGTTTGTGACTTGCCCAGTGTCATACAATTACTATGTATTGGAGCTGGAATTTAAGTAAAGGTAATGTCAAGTGAATTCCTACATCCATGTTCCAAAGAAGTCTTTGGCTTTTAATGGATTGCACTTTAGAGGCCAACAAAACACATCTAAGGGCTAAGGGGAAGGGTCTGTTACCACAGCGGTCCCCAACCATTTTGGCATCAGGGACCAGTTTCATGGAAGACAATTTTCCCACGGGGAGGTTGGGGGAACTCAGGTGGTGATATGAGTGCGGCTATAAATACAGATGAAGCTTCGCTTGCTGCTGTGCAGCCCAGTTCCTAAGTTTCATGGAAGACAATTTTCTGGGTGGGGGTGGGGGGTTGGAGGAAGAGCCTCGGGGCCCAGTCCCTAACAGGACATCTACCAATAGTGGTCTGCAGCCCAGGGCTTGTGGACCATGGTATTATCACCATTGATGGCCCAGAGGCAGGCTTTTGCAGAGCTACACCAGAGTAGCACAGGGAGGCCATGGCACAGTTTATAGTACCTGTTCTGCTATTACAGTAGTTGAAGAGTCCCTCTTCCTATCAGAGGCATACCCTTCCACTTGCTCTCTTGATTGCATCCTCTCTTAACCTCTCTCTCTTTATCACTAGTTTCCTTACATTACTGGTTTCCTCCTCCAAACTCTCCTTTTTGGTTTTTTTTTTTCCTAGCTGTTCTTTTTTTTTTTTTATTTTTTATTTAAGCATTCTGGTTACAATGTGCTTTGGTGTGATTTCCTTTGTGTTTACCATTCTAGGGGTTTACTGAGCTTTTTTGGTCTATAGGTTTACAGCTTTCATCAAGTTTGGAAAAAATTTTAGCCATTATCTCCGAATATTTTTCTCTTCCTACTTGACCACTTCATATGTCACAAGTCACTAGATTTTACTTCATTTTCTTCAGTCTTTTGTCTCTCTGTACTTCAGTTCAGACA
>CAUYMX010065543.1:0-12994 GCA_963573855.1 Lepilemur septentrionalis | reverse complement strand
CCCAGTCTTTTACCTTTTCTTTTCCCTAGCATTTCCCAATCCCTTTTTCTTTAGTTCTTTCCCCAATCAAATGCTCCTATACCCAAGGACTGTGAGCTTAGCTCTTGTGCTCCTATTAGTATTTTGGGGGAGTCCTGAGTTACCTCCAAGTTGGTAGCCATGGGGTGACTTTTCCAGAGACAAACATGAGTGTGGGCTAGGAGTTAGGAGATCTGAGCGACCCTCTGGAAAGCACTTAAAATTCTCTCGGAGCCTCAGTTTCCCCATCTGGAGAGTGAGAGAGTAGATCCAGGAGCCATTTCCTTTGCTCTGGCTGTGCCCCACAGAGCCTGGGCTCTCCCAGCAGTGGCGGCTTCTCTCCTTGGGATCTCTGGTCCCATGTGGTTGCCTTACTCGCCTTTGGGACAGTTCTGACTTTCCTTCCCGTGCCCCCACCCTTGGCCATCTACTTGGATGAAGAAGAACCTGCTTGTTTCTGAAACAGGAGAGTGAAGGGAAGGGTTTTTTGCAATTTTTTTTTGCTCTCAGAGCAAACCCTGGAGGCACTGTGGGCTCACGAGCGCCCAGTAACCTCCAAACCACTCTGTCCTCATGGCCCACCATGGGACCCCTTGCTTTTACCTTGCCTGTGATTCTTCCAGGCTGCCTTGAAGAGTTACTAATGACCCTCCGTATTCTGAGTTCACTTTATTGCAGTCATCGTGGGTCCCAGGGCTTTGATGGCCACAGCTCTGAAAAGCACCTGCTAGTTTAAACGTTCAGGCAGTAGCTGAGGGGTTCAGTCTCTTTGGCCTTTGATGGCTTCCTGTGATCAGAAAATAAGCAATATTTCCCAGGAAAGACCTTGAGCTTCCGCTGAGCTAGCAGAGGAATAAAGGGGAGTTTTGGCTAAGGTGATGAAAAGTGAGTTTAGAGAGCTCACGTTGGTGATGATCTTCTGTGGATATCTGCTGAAGAGAGTTCATCCTTGGGTGGTGGGATAGCTGAGTTCTAGTTGCAGACCCCTCCTCAGTGACTGGGGGCCAACCAGTCATTTAACCTCTGTGACCCTCAGTTTTCTCATTTGTAAATTGGGACTATAATTCCCCTCTCATGGGAGATTGTTTTGACGATTAAGTCAGAAAGTGGGTGTCACGCTATGTTGCTGGCACTTTTAGCTTTCACAGGGATACCAGGGGGATCACGTGAGCTGACTGACATGAACACCACGTGCTCCCAGGGAAGGCTGGGGCAGTACTGGACTGACTGTGTGGGACTGACGGGCATGAGTGAGCAGAACTCATGACCTTGGCCATCTAAAGACAGGGACTAGCTGTCCCTTCTCACCCTCCTTGAGCTCTGGATGTTAGGTGTGCTGACCTTGCTGAAGTTCGGTTGCTTGGCTTTTGGCAGAGATGCGCAAACCCGGGGGGTGGAGTTCTCTTCTTGTCACTCCATCCATCTTTCTCCCTGTCCCAGGCAGGGAACAGCTACAGCCTCAGCACCTCCTTGCTCATTGCTCAAAGTCAAGCCGTGTTTTATGACTAAGGTGGATGAGAGTGTCTAAATATTTAACTGGCAGATCAATCTGTGGTGACAAGGAGTGGCATTAAAAAAAAAAAAAAGACAAGACATTCCAATGACGTCTTCATGACTGGTAGCACCCCCAGGGAGGGGGCCCAGCTCTGTCTGGGATATTTTGTTCTGATGCAACTGAGAAGCGGAGAGAGTGCTATGCCAGAGAAACACTGGGCTAGGAGTCCTACCTCTGCCTGGGGACCGGAGCCAGCGTGCTTGGAGCAATAGAGAGTGGGCAGAGAGGAGATGCATGTGCAAAGCTCCCGCCAGCTTCCCGGCAGGCAGAGCTGGGTGGTCTCCAGCTCCTGTAGTTGTTTGTCCCCTGATTGAGTGTGCATGATGAGGTGACGTCATTGGGAAGGAAGAAGGACATGGCAAAAAGGGAATACAAATGAGTAACTGTATTTTACATGCTCGATGGAAGGCAATGAATGCAGGGCAGGGCTTGCCGACACGGTGGTGGCTGTCCCTGCTCCCCTAATGCAGACCTAGCCATGGCACCCACAGGACAGGATAGAGCGGCTCCTGCTGTGAAAGAGGCATCTCCAGGCTGGATCAGGTGGTGGTGCTATGATGAAGCTGCAGGCTTTGTTTCACTAGAGCTGCAAGTGTAGTCAGAGATGCAATACTAGATGGTGTAGGCTGGAGGAGCTAGGCTTGCCGCCACACTCAGGTTATCATAAAACAAAGACAACAATGATAGCTAGTGTTTGTTGGATGCCTACTATGTGCTAGATCCTTTGATAGAGAATTTGCACACTTACTTATCCCTTAAAGTAACCCTGAGATAAACACAATGCAGAAGTGGATATATAAATATATATACATACATATATAAATATCACACTCCCATATATATGCATGTAAATGGTTATGTATATATGTATACATATATATACAATAATGTTGTGATTAACTTGGTTTAACTTTCTGTAAATCATTTATCCTCTCTTTATTTCCCTTACCTTTAATATAGAAATGCCTATTGTCTACTCATTTATATACTTAAAAAAAATTTTACACTCTCTAAACCCTCAGTCCTTTCTACCGACACAAAATGTACCTAATACTCAACTATGGGGAAATTACAGTGAGTAAAAGCTGCTAAAGACTTGGATCTTGGCTGGGCGCGGTGGCTCACGCCTGTAATCCTAGCAGTCTCGGAGGCCGAGGCGGGTGGATTGCTCAAGGTCAGGAGTTCAAAACCAGCCTGAGCAAGAGCGAGATCCGGCTCTACAAAAAATAGAAAGAAATTAATTGGCCAACTAAAACTATATAGAAAATATTAGCCGGGCATGGTGGCGCATCCCTGTCCTCCCAGCTACTTGGGAGGCTGAGGCAGTAGGATCACTTGAGCCCAGGAGTTTGAGGTTGCTGTGAGCTAGGCTGACGCCACGGCACTCACTCTAGCCCGGGCAACAGAGTGAGACTCTGTCTCAAATAAGAAAAAAAAAAAAAGACTTGGATCTTGGAAGAGCTGCCTCTTCAACCAGGGACAGCTCCAAAGGCAGCGGTGTTAGACAGCCCTGCCTGGTGGTCATCGGAGTGACGGATGTCACTGCCGTGTTGCCTGCCACCCTTGTGTTGTTCAGGCTGTGTGAGCATTGAGCACGGCTCAGCTGTGTACACGTGCATTATAGTTCCTCATTCACCATTGTATATTGAGTGCCCTGAGCAGTGCCTGGCGCATAGTAGACACTCAATAAGTCTTTGTTGAATGAATGAATAAGAAGTAGGTGTTTCCATATTCCAGGTGAGGGAGGAAGAGTTTAGTTTCAATGAGACCCACAAAGCCGCAGATTAGGAGAGTGGCGAAGTGAAGCTTCTGTATCCCACTCCCGCATTAGCGCTCTTGGCTACTGGGCCTGAATCCAAGGAGCAGACAGTTTCATCCCAGACTGGTTTAATGCTCCCAGCATCACAGCCATTGTTCTCTGCAATTCTCTTTGTCAGTGAAATTCCTAGGAATATTTCCTTAGCTTTAAGAATTTCCTTCATGTGGTTTTCATCTCTCCTTTTCAGCAAAGGCAAAGCCAACCTCTAAATGATGTTCAAGGAGAGGTAAATCCCATTGTTGCACAGGCCCGTGTGCATGCATGTGTCTGCATATGTGTGTGTGCTCATGTGTGCACATATACACACACTTGAGTTGCTGAAAACACCGATCTTGTTTGCTCCCAAACATGTCAGCTCCACAATTTCATAATTAGGGGGATGCTAATGTTCCATGATTGGAAAATGTCATCCTGTGTGACTAATTTGCCAGCAGGGCCTAATTGAAGTTCGGCATCATCTGCGGCTCCTGTGAAGTCTTTCTTCTGAAGTGTGGAGGCCGAGGTGGTGGCAGGGGCAGCGTGGTGGCAGGGAGCCAAGCTGGGTGAGCGGATGGCAATTTATAGCCCCTCATTTCTCAACAGTTTGGAAGGGTCAGATGGGATGTCAGCTGTGGTTGAAATGGGGTTGGCCATAAAGGAAAAATCTGGGGCTGGACTAACCCACGTGGCAGGTGGCACTCAATCAGTAGCTGGGCTTTCTCCAGGGAGGACTTTTGTTTTTTGAGTGAGGGGGGTCTTTTGTGTGGATGCAAACATCAGAGAGCAGCAGGGCCCAAGGCAGCCTAAGGCAGATGCACATCCTGAGGAGTTTGTCCCCATGGTACTGCCACCAGGCTGCAGAATCCTGGACGTCCAGGGATGTGTGTGGATGTATCCTCCGATTCCCAGAGCCTGTCATCATGCTTGGCACCAAGTGAGCATCCAGCCACCACTCCCTGCATGCACGGGGGAATGGGGACCTCTGCTCACTCAAGCCAGAGACAACTTTATATTGGATTCTTGACCTGGATCTTGGAGAGTGAGTAAGAGTAGCAGGAGATAAGGGTGTTTGGCATTTGAAACCTCCATTGATTCAACAAATATTTATTTGGCCCCTTCTATGCATAAGATATGAGACTAGATACTGGGTATACTCTGATGAGCAAGCCTTCACAGTTTCTGTTTTTGTGGAGGTCACACTGTAGTGACAGACTCAGACGATCAGTAAGTGGACAAGAAAGAAGCCAACCCCCACGTTGCACCTTTGCTGCAGTGCGGTTACTAAACCTGACAGGGGTCGAGAGAGCACGGTATGTGTGAGGGAGGACCCCGCTTCCAGAGGTGATCAAGGAAGGCCTCTCTGAGGAGGTGGCCTCCCAGCTGACACATGAACAACGAGAACGTGCTGGCCACATGAAGACGGAGGGAAGCACGTTCCAGGCGGAGGGAACAGCTGTGAGAAGAGCGTGCGGCCGGGAAGAGGGTGCCCTGCGCGAGGATCTGAAAGGGTGTGTGGGGAAGGAGCGACGCAGGAGAGTGGGAGAGGCAGGCGGGCCGGACCATGCAGGCGCTTGTGGAGTTCGGGGAGGAATCTGGATTTGATTCCGAGCACGATGGGACTCATTAACGAGGTGTAAATAGGGGATAGAGTTTGGTGGAGGTTATACGTTATTATTCCCGCTGTGGAGAATGGGTTATGGAGTGGGAGGGGGCAAGAATGGAACCGGGGACCCTGGTTCGGAGGCTACTGGAATATTCAGAGGGGAGGGGGTTTGGGGGGATACTAAGGAGTAGCAGTATTTGTCTCGTGGGTGGTGGGAGCTTTTGAAGAGTTTTGGGAACTTGATGGGCTGTGTGTTTTGTAACCATCGAGGAAAGAAGGAAGGAGGGAGGAAGAGAGATCAATTTCTTGTTGAGTTATAGGGACCATGCTTTTAAAGGGGCACAGGAAAACGGTAGCAGACCAGGATGGCCACAGACATGTCCTGTGAGGAAGAGTCGAGGGATCCAGTCTGACTTAGCATGGAGAAACACACTGGCGAGACACCTCGCCTGCCGGCTGGCGCCCACTGCGAGGGAGCGGAGCTCAGTGCCTGGGCGTGACGGGGACGCTGGCGGAAGCTCCAGGCGCGCAAGGAGTCCCGTTCTCACAGTTGCAATCATTTGGCAATGGAACAGGTTTTACACACACACACACACACACACACAAAATTACTTCTGTTTTTTCCCCCCCTCACGTCATGTGGAAACAGCTAGATGAGTTGTCACTGAATTGGAGGGCATGTTTGGGGTGGTCTGCCTTCAAATAGAGACCACGTGACGGATCCAAATCTCCCTTTGGGGCGTCTCCAGAACTGAGGGACCAGGGGACACCCACGAGACGGATGAGGAGGTTCACGTCCTTTGTTAACTAAAACTTTGGACCATTCTCTTGCACGCCCCATTTTCTGGATGAAAAGAAAAAAAAAAGACACTACTTTGTTTTGATTTTTTAATTCAAGAAATGGGACAAAACCCACCTAATCTGAGTCTGGACTTTCTCTTGAGTGGCATGTGCAGAAGATCCCCCCTTTTTTTTTTTCATTCTTCCCCCTGCGATTCTGCTTTAACTCCTAATGCCTCCCTGAGCTTCCTCCCGCCCAGCAGAGCCCAAACTCCAGAACTGAACTCAACCAACTAAAAAATAAACGCTCGTGGAAAGCCCACTGTTATCATCGGCAGCCCCCACCCCCACCTGAGCCATCTCCCTGGAGTTAATTCAGGAGGGAAGCTGTAATCTGATTTCGGATTAATAGTGTACTCATCGCCCAGCCAGCTGTCATTCTCCGTCTCCCTCTCTCTCTCCATCAACTCCTGTATTGCTTTCAGGCCAGTCTTCCCACGTTTGATTTCTCCACCTCCTAATACTGAATTTTAATTCAAGCCCCCCTTCCCTTGCAAATCCCCGACTGCGCAGACCAGCGTGGTTCTCCCCTCTGATTCCCTTCTGCCTTCTTCATTACCAGCGAGTCAGATTAGCATCTGACAGGAGCGCTGAGTCGACGCTATGCTCCCTTGGTTTCAAACATGAGGCAGATTATTGCCCCTGTTCTACATGTAAAGGATGTTTTAATTTTCTGGGAGCCAAGAGCAGGCAATTCACCCAGAGTCGAAATGGAAGGGGGCCCCAGAGCTCCAGGCACCCCCCTGGCTCCTGTCTTCTTCTGTGCTCTGGAACAGAGCAGCTCTTTTGAGGGAAAGTCCCTCTCCCAGCCCACGGGAAGGAGGCCACCCTCTGTCCCTGCGGAAGCCACCGGGTCTGGCCAGGCCGGGCAGGCTCCATTCTGTAGTTCTGAGTGGGAGTCCATAGTAACCCCCAAAGAGCTCAGAGGGTGGATTGAGGCTCCAGGAGGGGCTCTCAGCCAGCTGAGGGGCAAGAGAAAGGTGGAGACCCCTCCTCACAGCACCCAGAGCCCCGCCCCCACCCTCACATGCTTGGGGTCAGGTACCAGCAGGGGCTGAGTCAGGCAAAGCCAGCCGTGGGGCAGGTGCTCAGGTTCCCCAGGGGCCGGGGGGCGGCAGGGGTGGCTGGTAAGACCAGCCTCAGCCCTTTGCACGCAGCCCTGAGCCACAGTCTCCAGCCCTCGGGCATCTGTGGGGGCACAGAGGTGTCCAAAAGGGGGCTGCTGGGAATGTGGGCTGCCAGTCCTGGGGGTGGGCTTCCCTCGGAGGCAGTGTCTGAGGGGTGTCCTCATTCTGGAAATAGGAGGCTGCCCTTTTTTCCTCTGGATGGAGCTTCCATTTGAGAAGTCATCTGATTTGGGGTAGCGGTGGCCCGGCCCCTCCTTGGAACCCCTGCAGCCGCCTCTTCATGTGGCCTTCCTTATTTTAGTCTTCACACAGCCTTCTTAGAAGGACATCTGTCACTGGATTTAGGGTCCACAGTACTCCAGTATGACCTCATTTTAACTTGATTCGATCTGTTTAAATCCTATTTCTAAATAAGGCTACATTCCTAGGTATACAGGTGGTGGTGGTTAAGATGTTGATCTATCTTTTTAGGGGACACATTCACCCCCCGACAGAAGGCCACTCAGCCTATCAAAGGTGCCACGCCTGTGAGAAGCCTGAATAGCAGAAAGGGAACGAACTTGGAGAGAGGGGCCTGGACCCCAGCACTCAGTACTAGAAACTGGTCATCTTGACAAAGTGCCTTTACTTTTATGTGCCTCAGTTTCTGTGCCTGGAAAATGAGGACACCCATGTAGATTTCGGAGGTAATTTCCAGTGCTAACCTTCTACGGGTTAAAATTTAGCTTTGATTTAGCCATTCTCCTGCCTCAAATAGAAGGACAAAGAATGAATAATAAGAAAACCAAGAAGGCACAGAAATAGAAAATTAAAAAAAGGAAAAGAAAAGGAGCTGGGGAGAAGCATAGCGAGCAGGAGAAAGGAGGCAGGAACACAGGATGGGGAGGAGAAGGGAAGCTGGCACGGCCACCAATACAGAGCCAAAGGAGGGAGCTGGAGGCCGCGGGTCATGGGGCTGGAAATCGGAGCCTGTTTGCTTTGTACGTGTGCGCGCGCGCGCGTTTAACCTTGTTTGCTCATCATCTGGCTGCAAAAAACCATAGCTATATAATAAGCAGCAGAACATTCCCCCTGGTTGCATACAAACGCCTGCTTTATAAACCATTATCTCCTGAAGCTATTAATTTGGAGCATATTGTGCGAGGGACTGCCGAGGCACGGCCAGCCGAAGGTGCTCTGTGTGTGTGTCTGTAAAGAGAGAGCCACCGCCTTTTTTTTTTTTTTCCTCTCTCCTTTAAATAAAGCAGTTTGTTGACAAAGTGAGGTCAGGGAGAGAGTGTTTTCCAGGGTCTGTAGCCCCAGCCTGTGTTCAGCTGGCTTCTCACGTTCCACCTGGGAAGACTACAGTGGAAACAGCCCTCCCTCACTGGAGTCGTGCGTGCCCTCTCTCCCACCTCTCCCAGCCGTCCCAGCTCACACCCAGAGCCCTGGCCCCACGGAGCCTGCAGCCAGAGCCACCTCAGTCCCTCTGGATCTCTCTCAAGGATGGGAATCCTTGTGCTGAGATTCCCCCAAATAAATCACCTCGTTGGGAAGGAGCCACATTCTCTGCTTCCTTTAACTACTGCTCTCGGTTTCCAGGGTACCAAGTCATACTCCACCTTGCTGCGTACTCACCCCATCCCTCAACCCCATTGTTGCTGACTTTACCGTAATAGCTGGTCTGCAGTCACTGTGCAGCAAGTAGGGTTGCCAATTAAATTGAGCAGCAATAATTTTGCAGTGATTAGGGGTGCATATAAGTAATTGTGCAGCAAGTAGGGGTGCAAATACAAATCCAGCATGCCCACTATGCTAGAATTTCAGGTCAACAATGGACTTTTTCGTATACCTCCCAAATCTTGCATGGGACACACTTGTACTAAAATTTACTGGTTGTTTTTTGGGAATTCAAATTTAACTGGGCGTCTTGTATCTTCTCTGGCATCCCCAGCAGCAGAGGAAGCTGACAATGCAAAGCTCCCTTGCTCTGCTGTTTTCATTCTTCTTGGGTCTTGGGCAGCTAAGTCACTGCACTATTGGCAACCATCACCTCCCTACCCCCTCTGAAATTTTTCATAGGATACTGTTAGTTCTTCTTGTTCTTGGTCAGTGCCCTTTGGATAGAAGGGATCTGGTAAATGCTGCAAGGAAATAAATAAGCCTTGCCCATCTCCCAGATGAACCCTTGGGAATTGTGTCTCCTCTCTTGTGATTTTTAGCCAGTGCTCAGTGAATGCTCCTTCCCCCCTTCGCACACATTCCTCCATGGGTATTTATCTTTTGCCACCAGTACACCAGGGAGTGTGGAATGCTGAGATGCAAAATCCATCAAAATGGCAAACATTCTAGCAATCACACTTCTAAGAATATGCCCCATAGAAATATTCAGAGATGTGCACAGAGATTTATGTACAAGGATGTGCCTTCCCGTGCTATTTATAATAGTGATATATTGTAGACTCTCCAAGTGTCCAACAATGGGAGAATGGTAAATTGTGGGAATCCTTAGAGTGGAATATTATGTGACAGTTAAAAATCACGTTTTGAGAATAATGTTTTATGACATAGTGGTGTTAATAAAGTAGAGAGTGGGAAAAACAATGGTACTTGGCAGCATGATCCTAATATACACAAGACAAAGCCTAGGGCAAGCAATATGGAGGCCAAGCTGGCTTAGAGCACAGAGTTCTGAGTGCATTCCATTTCACTTCTCTGAGCTCTGGTCTTCTAAAATCATTCCAAAATAAAACAAAAGATCTGGATAGGAATCACTCAGATTCCCTTTCTGCAAATAAAATGATTTGGATTACATAATTTCATCAAAATCATTGTAGGTAGGCCATGAACATTACACAGTCATGGAAAGATCTTCTAAGACATCTGGGGTCAGCTCCTCACCCCACATTCAGGACACACCCAAACCCCTGGTTCCTAAAACCTTGTTTCTTGTTCCGTCCCTCTGTTCATAGGCAGGACTGCACCCAGGCAGGTGGAGGGCTACTTTGTTTTAAAGGTGTCTGGGGAAGAAACACTCACAACCTCTCTTCCAAGCCCTCCTTTGTCGGCTGGCATTTCTTGAGCAAAGAAAAGAAGGCAGGGCTGAGCTCGGGGCCGAGTGTTGGAGATCTGAGGTCCAATTGACCTCTGCCACTTACTGGCTGGGTGATTTTAGGCAAGTCCTTTCCCTCTCTGGCCCTGGGTTCGCTCCTCTGCAGGGTGAACTGCTGAGATGAAATGTCACTTCTGGTATTCCATGATTTTTCAGTCATTCGCTTTATAGAGCTGGAGAAATTGAGGCTCAGTGTCAGGCTGTCTTGGAGAAAATTGCCTTTGGGATAGAGAGTAGAATCACAATTGTTCTCTGGTCCCTGTTCAGTGAGCCGGCCACCGCCAGACCATGCTCCCTCCCCGGCAAGCTTTTGTTCACAGCAGCGTGCAGAGGGGCTAGAACAAGCCCACTGGCCTCTCGGTCCTGCTCCTCATTTTCCTCTCAGCGTCATTTAGATGGAGGCGTTTATTATCTCTTTTCCTCTTGAATTCCTTTCTTTCCTATTGGGATGCTGCCACAAACACAGTTAGAGAGGACAAATGCTAATTTCATCCGGAGCTAATTTTCTTTTAAAAAAGGAGATGGGAAACAGAGGAAACATTCTTTATTTTCATAGCATCAGTGAACCAGAGGAGGGAAGAGGGGGTGCTGTGATGCGGGAAGCCCTGTTGCCTGCTCTTGGTGTGAAAAGTGGACTCGGGAGTCCCTGCCTGGAGTGACATTACATTTGTCTAGGAGGCACAGTCCATGGACTGGAAAGCATGGGGACGAACCTGAGACTAGCTCGCAATCTCAGAGAGGTTTTAATCCAGGCACTGATAGTGGTGTGGACACCTGGGGAGTGTTGCCATAGTTATATCGTTCTGTTCTTGGAGTCACGCAGTTTGGACCTGACTGGGCAGCGAAGGACATACCAAGCCTGTCCAGTGGAGGGCGCCAGTGGCCCCATCTGCAGAGCAGTCTCAGTGTGAACACCTTTGCATCTCTGGGAGGGAGCGTCCCAGGCAGGGCTGTGTCCATTCATACAGGTCCGCTGCTGGAGCGTGGCTTCCCTCCACCTGGACGGAGTCACGAGTCTTGGCTATTAACCTTGGCTCTGTGACCCCAGGCAAGCCATATACCTTGGCCTTAGTTTTCTTATCTTCAAAAGTTGTAATAATTTCTTTAGAGGTGTCATTTAGCTCATACACCCCACAGTTCTATGACTCGTAAGTGTGACTGAAGCTCTGAGTGGAAAGTGAGATGAACTTGAAATATTCTGGAAGGTTGGGCTTGGAGTAACAGATATAAGCAAGTAGGGGTGATTTGTGGAGAATTTTACTTGGAGAAACAAATAAATGGAATTGTCTCCTCCACCGTCTTCATCCTCTTTGATCAGAACCTTACTGCTTTTAACTGTAGGTCATTTGAATCTTTTTAGGCAAGCCCATTAAAAGAAAGCAAGATAGTCTGGGCTTGCATTAGGGCAGGTCAAGTACCGTGACAAGCCCCCAAATCAGAGGCTGAAACACAATATGGTAGTATTTTTCACTGAAATCACAGTCCAATGCTGTTTGAAGCAGGTGGAATGGGCTCTGCTCCACAAGGTCATTCGGGGACTCAAGAGTCCTGTTCTTAGTTTATGATTCCATCTTCCTCTAGTCCTCAAAGTTTTCTGTTTAGCCAGTGGATGGGAAAAGAGAAAGTGTGGAAAATTGCCTAGAGCTCACAGGCCAATGGGTGACAGATAGAATGCTTGCCCTCATTCCATTCAATAGGAGTGGTCACATAGCCCCACCTAGATGTCCAGGAACTGGGAAGTATGGCCCAGGGTTGTGGCCCAGAAAGAACAGAACAAAGGCCTTTTGAAGCTATTTCTGAGAATGAAGCAGATGTTTCTATCCTTGCCCTCTCTAGAGCTTATGCACTATTTACATGAAGGCAGTGTCCCTGTCACTGTAGGACTGTGTCCTCCCTCAGGGGCACCTTTCTTGGTTTTACACAAAAGCACTATTTAGGATAGCAGTGACCAGTGTGTGCTCTGAAGTCAGATATATATTTTGTGTCTAATTTCAGCCCGGCTAATTAATCATGAGAACTTGAATAAGAAACATGTTGGCAGATTACAAATGAGGCAACTGAGAGCCATAGGGACAGATTCAACCAATTTCATAGGTTGTTGTGAAGATTATGTGAAATAAGATATTTAAGGTTACTGGGACAGAGTAGGCACTCAATAAAGAATATCAGAGTTCTCTTTTCACTTCCCTTTTGAAATAGTTCTAACACCATAAGATTCTCTATTAGGAATATTGGTCTTTGATTCAGCTCATTAATGAATTTGGGCCAGTTCCAGCTCTTTAAAACATTATAAGATTCTTTCCATCCTTGCTGAAGTGCAGGGTTAATGTGAGCTCTGAGCCTGATTTCCTGTAAGTGGCATGTGTTCAGTAAGACATAAAAGAAAAGCTCAGAACCACATAGAAGAAGAAGAGATAATTATACTAAAAGTCTAGTCTGTTTTAGTGACCACAATGGAACATTTGAGTTTTGAGATGTCTGGCAGCCAAGACAAAGAAGGGGAATAGAATGGGTCATACAATCATTGTATGGTTTAAGAAAGATGCCTCTTTGTAAGGGGATAGTAATGGTTTTCCTAGAGCTAAAATGCAGAAGACATTTATCAGGTGGCCCTTATAGATAAAGGCATGGTCTTTCCCCTTCTCTTTTTTTTTTTTTTTTGAGACAGAGTCTCACTCTGCTGCCCGGGCTAGAGTGAGTGCCGTGGCGTCAGCCTAGCTCACAGCAACCTCAAACTTCTGGGCTCAAGTGATCCTACTGCCTCAGCCGCCAGAGTAGCTGGGACTATAGGCATGCGCCACCATGCCCGGCTAATTTTTTCTATATATTTTTAGTTATCCAATTAATTTCTTTCTATTTTATAGTAGAGACGAGGTCTCGCTCTTGCTCAGGCTGGTTTCAAACTCCTGACCTTGAGCAATCCGCCCGCCTCGGCCTCCCAGAGTGCTAGGATTACAGGCGT
>CAUYMX010065541.1:0-20487 GCA_963573855.1 Lepilemur septentrionalis | reverse complement strand
GAAACCCAGCCTGAGCCAGAGTGAGACCCCGTCTCTACTAAAAAATAGAAACAAATTAATTAGCCAACTGAAATTATATAGAAAAAATTAGCCAGGCATGGCGGCGCATGCCTGTAGTCCCAGCTACTCAGGAGGCTGAGGCAGAAGGATCGCTTGAGCCCAGTTTGAGGAGTTTGACGTTGCTGTGAGCTAGGCTGACGCCACGGCATTCTAGCCTGGGCAACAGAGTGAGACTCTGTCTCAAAAAACAAAAAAAGAAACCATTAGTAACTACTGTAAAATACCAGAATAAAGACCATTTAATGTGTTCGGCAATTCACTTAAGAGCCATTAAGGTAGTCTGTCCACATACCATCTGCTTCGCTATCTGCGTCAGTGACATCTGCTAGTTTAGGACGGGACGGCTGCAAATTATGCCTCTGAGGCTGAGTTACAGTCTTCGATGAAATGCAGGCCACGGGGCTGCTACTGAGAGAAGGTGGTGGCAGTCCAGAGAGGCTGTTATGCATCATCTTTGACCTCTGCACGGCCACACTATAATCTGGAGGTTTTAGGTGCAGGTGGGGTCCTTCTTTCAGGTCCGCTAAGGAAATCCCCATGTATCCTGGAGGAGTGGGCGGTGGCTCCCTATACCTATCGTCCTTCTTGGGTGAGGTGACACAGTACACTGGCATAAAAAATAAGCAATGGAAATGTTAATGAAAAATATAAGAAACGAAAAAAAACCATTGAAACTTATTACAATGACAAAACAGAACTTAAAAAACAGACAAAATGAATAAATTTGAATGGCAGTAGATTAAAAACATTTTTAAGAAGCTTAATGAACTTAGTATTTATTTAAACCTATTTTTAAAATACATAAACTGTACTAAGGTTATTAACATTAAACACAACGAGAGGGGGCTGGGGAGATGACAGCGATGTCGAGCCTCCTTCCGCAGCTGAGCGCTCACGTCACAGAGAGCGCCACCAACTCCCGGGGTGACAGCAAGCTGAGGGATGACTGAGTCAGAGACATGCAGAAGTTCGCCCTGAACATCCGTCTTCCGTTAACTGAGAGAGTCTGCACAGAGACGGTGTCTGGGGCATCTGCTGAGGGGCTGTTTCGCCCTGTCCCTGGGACACGAACCACTGGTTTCTGGCACTCCCGGGCAGACTAGCTCTCGGTGCCGACACAGCAACAACTTAACTTTCCTGGCCCAGAAGAACCAATAATGCCTTCAAGAATCTCACTTCTAACTTCTGCACTGTGATTAAGTAGGGAAGAAAAAACCATCATTTTAGGAAATTCATCTCAAATTCAGTTTCTCTGATTTTCAGTGAACATTAAAAATAATGGTGACTTTAAATCCTTTCCCCTAAATTTGTAAGCCTAAGGAAAAGCTACAGAAGGCATCAGAAACAGGCTAAAGAGGAGGTTCTGTGAAATTAAGACCAACCACAGGACCCATAGGGCAAATGGCTCTGAGTATCTTGATAATGCGAGAGTCTTTTAAAACAAAAAAAATGCCCATATAGAAGCAGAATATATTTACAAAGACCACTAACGAATTCTAACACTCTTTCTCCCATTAGAGAGTTAGGTTTGTCCAGACTGAAATTTCTACAATTCTACCATTAACATTTGCATGTACTAGCCAGGTCAGAAAGGATTTCCCTTCCCGTGTGAGGAGAGGCTGGACCCGGCAGCTGGTGGTGGACAGGCTGTCAGGAGCAACACAGCAAAGATGAAGAACGCAAGCGACCTGCCCAGAGTCGCCCAGAAATGAAGGATTTAAAAAAAATCTATATTCCCAGATGGACAGGAGATTTTTATATCCTTGTACACCACAGTCTTATATATCCCTACCTAAAGTGGTTACCCTAAAAGGCTTTTTTTTTTTTTTCCTGGAGACAGAGTCCCGCTCTGTGCCCCAGCCAGAGTGCAGTGGCGTCACCATAGCTCACCGCAACCTGCAATTCCCGGCCTCAAGTGATCTCGCACTTCGACCTCCCGAGTAGCCGGGACAACAGGTGTGTGCTATGACATCTGGCTAATTTTTCTAGTTTTAGTACAGACGGGGTCTTGCTCTTGCTCAGGCTGGTCTCTGGTCTAACACCTGAGCTTAAGGGATCCTCCCGCCTCAGCCTCCCAGAGTGCTAGGACTACAGGCGTGAGCCACTGTGCCCGGCCTCCTAAAAGGCTTAACAACAACAACAACAAAAATCCTTGGAATAAATGAATGAGCTAAAAACCCAACGTATGATGCAATTTGACAAGTAGCTATAAAATCAGCACATTTCTCTTTGCATTTTTAGTAATTAAGTGTGACATCATGAATATGCTTTATTTCTACTTTATACAAGTATTTATACAATGTATTTATACAATTCAGGGAAGAAATGGGAAAAAAAGTATTTGACAGCTAAATATTAAAAGAATACACTAAGAAAGCTTAGAATGGGATCCACAAACCGGAGTTGGGAGTCTCAGGATGTGCACCAGGAGGGAATACTGAAAAATGTTTTGGACTCATCGAATTTTCTCTCACTTTTATTACCTAAAATTCTTAGCCTATTCAATGTTTCTACCATGTATGCACAGCAATTATCAAAGCAATTTATGAGGTGACAAAGACAGAATCCCTTTATTACTACTGGATAGTAATGCAATGATACTCCTCAATGAAACCAAGATCTTAAAAACAAAACAAGACAAACTTGTCCCTCTAACTGAGTATCTTCACACTCGACTTTTCATTTTAATGGCTTGACTTTCTGCTCCAAAGCCCTTGAGAAACCAAGAACTTTTGGGAAATAATTTGTTTGTGGAGGGAGGGAGGAAAGAAAGGTCGAAAAGAACAAATCTTTGCAGTAATAAAATCCAACACATACAATGACATTTTTTTCACCACTTAATCTCTAAATGGCAAAGATATAACAAAAACACACGACTTACCAATCAAACCCTTTTCAGTACTAGAAGTGACAGTTTTGTACACTGGATCGGTGGCATCCTTGGGGTCCAGGCCTTCAGACGGCTCAGCATGGGTGCTGTCCAGCACCCTCCGTTTCACTGTGCCGTAGTTGGGTTCGTATGTGTCAGACAGAGAACTGGACGAGGCCCGACTCTGTCTCAACAGATTGGTCTCTGGACTTCCCCTACACCGACCACACGTTCTAGAGCAGCCCCGAGGACAGGCAGAGGGCTCACAGTCAGCGGGTTCAACTTCGGCAATAGGGTCACCCAGATGGGTATGTCTGTAAGAGTTCAAAAAATCCCAGCTTTTTGGGTTTGGAAGGCTTTGAAAGTTGTCATGGGAGCTGCTTGAACAGGAAGTCCAACTTCCACGACCACTGTCAGCTGCTTCTATGATGATATGCTCATGAGAAATCTCTTCATTGCTCATGGAAGATGCGACAGCTAAAGCCTTGATTAGAGATGGCTTTGAGAGTGTCCATCTAGAATGGGAGATAATACACAATTAAAAGTAATTTCCTGGCTTAGTGTAAAAACTTTCTTCTCTGTTTCAAATTATTACTATCTAGAGGAAACTACAGAACATGTACCGTATATGTTCATGCCCAAATAATCTTGTGAAAAAAAAAGACACTACCATTAAATCATCACCAAACTCCTCATTAGCATTAATGGTAATACTTAGCTAGACACATACACTAATGAAACTCAAATATTTAGCAAGGTTTCCTCAGAATTTGCCTTTTTTAAGAAGTTTTTATTTCCTTTTTTTGACATAGGGTCTCGCTGTGCTGCCCAGGCTGGAGTGGGGTGGCTATGGACAGGTGTGATCATGGCACACTCTAGCCTTGAACTCCCGGGCTCAAAAGTCATCTTCCTGCTTCAGCCTCCTCAAGAGCTGAAACTACAGCCACTGCGCACAGTAAAAATTTTTCTTGAATTGATTTTAAATGAATTGAGGTTTGAAATGAATAAAATTAAGTACTCATTTTTCATTCTTTTTTTAAAAATTTTTTTAAGCCAAATTTAGCAGTGGGGGGTTGTATACCAACTTTAGTGACCCTAATGTTAGTTAAGTTCTGATAATCCACTACCATTGGACCAGTAGTTTCATTCTTGGTCAACATAATACTAGACTGTTTGTTCTTCATGTATACAGTTAAGAACTCCCCATTTGAGGAACTATGTTTTTATTTTTTAATGTGCCTCTGACGTTAGCCTAGTGCAGTGCCAAGTAAACAGCAACTTCCTCAACTACCTACGAAACAAACCCTATCATGAACAGCAGGGGTGCCCAGAGTAAGGCTCATGGGCCAAATGTAGCCAACAGCCTGTTTTTGTCTGGAGTAAAGAATGGTTTTTATATTTTAAAGGGTTTAAATAAAACAAAAAAAGACCCAAAGAATTGGTGACAGAGACCATACATATGCAGCCTGCAGACACTAAAATATGTGGCCTTTCACAGAAACGTCTGTAAATCCTTGATTTAATGGTACGGAGCAGAGGTTAGCAAAGTATAGCCCAAGGCCGAATCTGGTCAGTCCTCTGCCTGCTTTTATACATACAGTTTTACCGGGACACGCCAGGCCTGTGTGTTTACCTATTGTCTATGGCTGTCCTGGTGTAACAATGGCTGAGCAGCTGTGACAGACCTTAAGGCCTGGGAAGTCTAAAGTATTTACTTTGTAACTTTTACAGAAAAAGTTTACTGACCTTTAGTCTAGAGAATCGTAGTTTAGAAACCTTTACAAATATAATACTTTATCTTAAACTTTTCATATTTAAGTAGGCCAGGTGGAACAATCTGTAGCAGTATAGAATCAACTTTCTCAATGATTTCCGTTTTGCTTGATTTTAAATAGAAATTTAAAATTTTTAAAGAATTAACCTTTCTTAGCTGATGATTCCTACTCCCCAGATTACACTTTCAGAGAATAAGGACCCAGGGCTGGCCCTCCTCTCCCAGCCTGTCTACAGCGTGGACAGCACCGTGGTACCTTCCATTACACAACCTTCTTGCACAACCTCTAACCTAACTGCCAAATTTCAAGAACCACCGCCCCTGTATTGATGGCAGGTGCACTTTGGATTATTGGTTGAAAAGATACATGATGATAGAAAGTTACTTGAATTTAATAGCACCTTAGAAGTGAGTCCCTATATATCTTTCAAAATAGCACTTATTTAAATATTCCGCACGGAGAATATACGTATGCCCCTCGTATTCTTTTACGGATCCCCTTCGAGCTACCCCACGGGGGTTCCAAGGTCCAGGTGTGGAGCACGGCTTTCAGCGGCCACTTGGCTTTGGTTTGTGACGTGAACGCGGATAAGGATCTTTACCCAGGGCCAAGCTGACCGTGGTCTCCCACCCCTGAGGAGTGCTCCGTCCTGTCCGGCACCCCGCTGGGCTCAGGTGCCGCCGGAGCCTGGGAGAGGCACCGCTCATCCTGGAGAGCTGCAGACATGGAGTCTACAGAACAGTTGCTCACGATGCTGGACCGGGAAGAGATCTCGCTGTGGCTGGAGTCAGACAAGTTGTCAGATTTAGCTGATGGTGTAAGTGTATAACCTGAACGGGAAAAGAACACTGATCAAACTACAAAACAAGGGAACAGATGGTAGGACAGTCAGGGAAATGATTTTAAAAACCCCAGAAAAGTGACATACGACAAAAGTATCAGCAATCTCAGTTCCCACTTATGTAGATATAATGGTGCCAACTGTCTTCACACATCCTTCTACATATCCATTCACCTACCTACCCACACCACACCGATCCAACTCCAAATTGAAAAAAAAAAAAAGATAGTCAAAATCCAGTATTACCGAGAAAACTAGTCTAAAGGTCTATCTGCCCCCCAGGCTCTTGTACAGGTAACAACATGTAACAAAACAAGAAGGCCCTAAATACATTATAGACACTAGGAAGCAGACGTCTGAGAGTTTCTCAGCTTCTTTTTAACTCTACGCCGCCCCCTTGAATAACATAAATATTTCACATGTGACCCGAATACAAAATACCACCTTGAGGTAGGGGTGGGGATGGGATTCAGGACTCAAGGGAAAGAAATGCATATCTGCTTTTTCAAACTACATGTACTTACCCCAGATATTCTGCTTATGTCACCTAAGAAGTCTTTCCCTGAGTTGAGAGAGATTGTTTTGTGGTTTTTTTGTTTTTTTTTTTTTCGAGACAGGGTCTTAGCTCTGTTGCCCAGGCTGGGGTGCAGTGGCACGATCATAGCTCACTGCAGCCTTGATCTCCTGGCCTCAAGCGATCCTTCTGCCTCAGCCTCCCAAAGTGCTGGGATTACAGGCATGAGCCACTGTGCCTCTGTTTTAGTGTTTTAAAATAAGTTATTTTAGGGTTAGACTTAATCTTATACCCACTTTCCTTTTTCTTCATCCACTTCAAAGACTATTAAATAGCTGAACTGACAGATGTATAACAATGTTACGAAAAACAACATCTATGTGTTTTAAATGGTTCTATGACTTAATGCACAGCAGACGGCTACAGAGATTTTCTTCTGTATTCTTTGGCGTAAGGGGCAGGGATGGAGTGAGGTGCAAGATCCAGAAATAAATCTGAGGCATAACTTCTGTTCAGAAAGAAAATGCCCTAGTAACCCAAACAAGGGGTAGGCATCAAAGAAGAAAACAGCATCTTCTTGTTCACAGAAGAGTAAGGTTCAAGAGGTACATGACCTCTGGACCAATCCCTAGAAATCTCATTAAGAAGAACTACGGGCTTTGTACACGTTACTGGAATTCTCGGGGCCTCAGCCTCCTCATGTATAAAGAGGAAGATGACATTTTAAGCTTCTCTGCTGTAAGGATCTTGGGGGTTTAACCATATATAACATAAGTCATTAAAGAAAACCTTTGTTGTACAATGGCCTTACTGGTTTTACTAACTATTTCAAAGAGAAAAAGTAAGACCCAGAAAATGTGTGACTTATACTTGGCTTAAGGGGCCAGGAACAGGCTAAGCCAACCAAGCCACTCTCCTGACTTCTATCACACATCTCTGAACTTTAAATCACTGCTATTCATGAGTGTCCATGAGCTGATTAGTCAACACTCAAGAAAATGGATATGGTAAATACATGAAAATTAAATAAATACATAAATAAACCTTCTTCCTCAAAAGAAAAAAATCACTGCTCTTTTATTTCATGGAATAGACTTGCTTCTAAAATTTTCAAAAATAATTTAATCCTTATGTCTCTCAGATCAGTATTTCTATCAAATCTAATCTAAGAATCACCTGGCAAATTAAAATGTACATTCCTGGTCCTATTTCTGGCAATTCAAATTTATAAGGTCTGGGGTGGGACCCAGTCATCGTATTTTTTAACAAGTTTCCCAGATAATATTTAACCTGCTATGTTAGACTGGCTCCTCCTCAATCAAAGATATTTAAAAAGCGAATGATATAAAAAGCGTATGTGGACAAGGTTCGGTTTCTTGTCTCCCTAACACTTCTATTTCCGTTAGCTTATAGAACAGTTGAAGTACTAAGACAGCAATAAAACTCTCTGAAGTGAAGGTTCGGATCAGATCATCATCGGGGCTTTTATGGTGTGAAAGTGAACGCTGGTTCCTAAACAACCTCCTCTGCTTGCTTCACTCAGACCCAACTCCTGTGAGTAGGAAATAAAGCAAACTACAGAAAATAAGAGTATAAAGTTTACTAACTCAATACATTAATCAAATAACATAGGTACAGATAAGGCACTTGGCTGCCAGAGGTTCTGTAATATTAAACATAAAATGCTCATAAATAGTATTTTACTAAATTGTCTGCCTTAGCTTTGACAAATGGCTTAATTTAAGCTACGTTTTACATTAATAACTAGAAACAAACTTAACACTAAATTAAGTAAGGAACTTCATCAGAGTGTCTTCCTCCTTTTAGCCTTGAATCGCGCACAGAAGCAGCTTAGCGCGTTACTGTTGCCTTGGCTGTTTGCATTGAAGATGGCATTCCCTTTCTCATCTCTGATGTTGCTTCCAACATCCTTCACTTTCTCACAGCTTTCTGCAGCTTGATTGTGATCTGTGTCCTCTTTTTTGCTGTTGACTAGTCTCTCCCTTGAAAGAGTTCTTTCCCTAAATCTTCTAAACGGGGATGTCATTCTTTTCCTGGTTGTGTTCTCACAACTTGGCCTGTCTCTATTCTCCTCAGTGGCCTTCTCGGTCCTGTCTGTTCTTTTGGCTGTGCTCCCGGTAATCTGAAGGATTTTCTTTTGCAAGTAAACCCCACCTATTCCGGGGCAGCTCTGGCCACTGATCTTGGTGCTGGACTCACGGGGAGGGGATGAGGAAGACCCTGAGAGGCGCAGCAGGATGCTGTGATCAGATATGATACTGCCAACTGGAGGGAGAAATGCAAAAACCCTGAAATGGTCAATTAATTCTTTCCAGTTAATCACAATTAGCCTGGCTTATATAACATTTCACTATTAAAAAATTGTAACATCTTGATAATATCTGAAAAATTATAACCTAGCAACATATTTTTTAATGCATGGAAAATCTACTACATAGTATAAACACATCAAGTCACTGCAAAACAGAAGGCAAGAGAAAGATTACCTTGATAAAAGAAGTTGGTGATAAAAAATTATTGAAAGTAAGCCAAGCTGGTAAAATCGTAAGGAAAAATATGACAAGAATACCAGGTAATCAGAAGTATTTCTCAAAAGTAACTCTGTATGTTTAGAATTTTAAGGCAGATTTTTATTAAAAAAAAAAAAACAGTAAAATCAAATAGGACATACAAATAATACACACAACAGGTGTAATTATAAACTACAATTTCTGATCCTATTGTACTTCCAAGGTGGAGAGGCCGCTTTTCTTAAACATTGGGGAAGATAATGCTTAAGGTCTCTTGACTTCTTGCTTTTCAGAAGTTCTTATTTAAGTTCTCCTTGTGAAAAATGTGAAGATAGGCTTATTTTCTTAATCATTAGAAAACAAAGAACTAATTCCAAAGTTAAACAAGAAGTAAGAACAGATCTTAATAACACTCTTAGTGTAATAAAACTTTGTTCAATCACAGACTACTGCCAAAAACCTGTCTATGGGGACAGAAATATCGTATTTGGTTGAGCATTTGATAGAACACATGCAAGAACAATTTGAAACAGTTTTGGAGAGAAGAATTTCTTCAGGCTTCTAAGGACTCTGAACATTACTACGAGAAGCTCACAAATCTGTAAACATGACGGCCAATTGTCGGCTACGCAATGAAAGACGCGATGGAGAAAAGACTTCTCTATCCCAGTGACGAGTGAGGACTTCCTGCTGGGAACAGGAGCAATGGTGGAATTCCTGTCCTTAATACCTCTTCCCACAAGTCACATTCAGGTACAAAACACCAAATCAGATCCAACTAGTTGCCTGGTTAGAGAACTGCCTATAATGGGATGAACCTCTGAGCAGCCTCCCAAAGGGGTGTGGAGTGCAACGCTCTTCCTGGGAAAGTGTGACGAGCACTTGGACATGTTCACTCAGACCGTCTGTCTGACGGAGGCTCTGCCGCCAGTCCCAGAGCTGACGGAGAGCACTTTGGACAGGACTATACAGACAAGTACAATTACATGAGCTACAAAAGGATCAGAAAGCTGTTCTTTTTAAATACTCCTACAATATATACTATTTATATGTCCTATGTGATTTTTATTAAGCTTTTCTTAGTAAAATCTGAGTGAAAATTTTACCCAGTCTCAGCTATGTAAGCATGAAAAGGGCAGGTGAGTAATGGAGCTATGGTGCCCTGGGGCGGCAGCAGGGAACAGAAGAGACACTCCGATTTACTAAACACTTACCATGTATCAGGCTTTATAAATATTATTTCAGTTAAACCTTATATGAAGCTCCTAAAATAGATGGTCCTTTAAAAAAATTATTCACTGATTTATTTCTTTTACAGACAAGGTCTTGGCTCTATTGCCCAGGCTGCACTGCAGTGGGGTGACCAGGGCTCACTGCAGCCTTGAACTCCTTTGCTCAAGCAATCCTCTCGCCTCAGTCTCCTGAGTGGCTACGATTATAGGCACATGCCACCATGGCCAGCTAATTAAAAAAATTTTTTTGTAGAAGATGGAGTCTCACACTATGTTGCCAAGGCTGGCCTTAAACTCCTCCACCTTAAGCGATCCTCCTGCCTCAGCCTCCCAAAGTGCTGGGATTAGAGGCATGAGCCACCATGCCTGGCCCTGGATGGTCTTTTTCCCCTCTTATAGATGGGAAACCTGACCTGGTAAATAACTTACTTATAGTCACATAGCTATAGCAGGGCACAGAATCAGGATTCAAACTCAGGTGTGCCATCACTGTATGTCACTGCCACATAGGTGGCAAAAACAAAAAAGAGCCCTGGCAGAGTGGGATGAAAGTCAGAACATGGGGGTTGAATCAAGCTATGGAAGCTTCTTTCTGCTCTTAGAATTCGCAAGCTTGTCTACCCTCCGACCATGTAGCAAGCTGTGCTGTGATTATTTAAGGATGTAATTCTTTTGCACCTGTGCAGATGCCCCCAAGACAAAGTAGCCTTTCCCCCAGGGCACACATGGAGCGTGGAAGGGCAACGTAAAAATACACACCCTACTTAGAATGCTGCATGTGCAGCCGGCATCAAATGGCGTCTACATGGACACTTCCCAGGCTAGCCAGGAAAAGAAAAGCTTCAGTCTGAATTATAAAAACAGAAATCTTTAAGGGTACAGGTTATTTTAAATCCTGATTAATAAAAAGGTAATGCTGTATTACTAAAAAAAGGGAAGCCTCAACCTACATGTTTCTTTTCCTAAATCTTACAGTTGGTTAAAAAGAATTTCTTACAGAAATTTTTATTTGCACACACTCCACAGAAATGTACAAATATAGCAAGTATGAATAACAGCATCAAGAACGCGCACCAAAATGCGTTCTTCTGTGACTTCTGCCTTCGTCCTTATCTAAGCCTGCCCTCTGTCAAGGACATGAAGGACTGCACATGGAACACTGAGTCCCAGTGACACGATGCACAGTATATGGAACGCAACTGAACAATACGGAACATGGGAGTTCAAAAAGCAAGCATTAGGAGTCACACTTTTCTTAACGTTTTCTATTACTGCTACAGACTGAAGGGTAAATGCGTGCTAAAAAGTGCTGTTTAGCCTAACAAGCACTAGCTTGAAATATTCTGTCTTACCTTTCCGAGGGGAACCTTGAGGAGATGCAGGAGGACTAGGATGTAGGGATGAGGCCACAGAAACAGTGTCTTCTGTATGTTTCTTACCACTTATTTCTTCCGTTGTTCCTAAAACTTTCTGAGGTAAACCTGTACCTAAAAATAAAACCGAAGATGCAGATAAACATCACTGCACAATGGGAATGTCTAGCTGCCTAAGTCACTACACAACCTGGGCTAGGACGCACGGCGGCCAGCACAGCCAACTGAAAGGAGTGGATGACAAACAGGGACTAAGTGACTGGGCGAAGGACACAGAGACTCTCACCTCTAGGTCATTCGTTCAAATCCAGCCGGTCAGCACGACCAGATCACAAACAGTTAAATAGTCTGTTTTGTGGTAAAAGGGACATCAATTCAACAGTCTGAGTGCAGTGCCCCACCCCCACAATCGACAGGCTTGTTTGAAACCTCAGCAGAGAAGACACGGTCCAAACTGTCCCCTCCCCTCTAGAGGTGGCCTCTCCAGGTGAGGGCGAGCGTCTGGCGGGGCAGTGTGGGGACGTGGCACTGTCACTACCTGTGCTGGGCACAGAGAAGAGGTGGCAGGGCTGCCAGTCCAGCCCTTTTCAAGAGCACTAAATTCACACTACAGGAGAGAAGTAAACAACAGAAAGAATCATGAGTTTACAGAAAAACAGTATGGAGTCCACTGGAAACATTCCTGCAAAGTCCTATCATTACCCTTGTCCAACGGCTGGTTTTGTTTAATGTAGGTCTAACTTACTGATGTTTTTTTCTATATACTAATGTTTTTATATCTTCTCTAAGAAATATTAAAGAGGTATCGACACTGTTCTTAACAATTAAAGCATGACTTTGTGAGGATTTGGCACAGTAACAAGCAACCTTTAACAATGAAAAAATTTAAATCACAGTATACTCACACTACCCTTCATTAAATGCCATTTATATAAATAGTCATATTACAACAAGAGGGAGGAAAGCTACCTGGTACGATGTTGCCTCTCAAGTGGTAACACCCAAGTAAGAAGTCAGAGCTAAATTTTTCTCTCACACCTATCAACAAATTTACCAACTTTGTCAATTCTGCATCCAATTCTCTCTTCGTTTACACAGCGACTAAACTAGTCCAGGTCCGGAGCAACTTCCAATAAACTGCTACGTCAGCTTTCCAGCTTTTCCATCTGGGCTCTCTATCTGCAGTCTTGCTGTGTTCCCCACTACAGTCCTGATTCTCGAACATAATTTGAATCATAAGCTTCCCTGTTCAAATCTACTCCATGGCCTCCACTGACGACCACCCTTTGGCATGCAGGTCATAATGCTGGCATACTTCTGACTTCACTTTTCTTCCTGGAAGGCTGCTTAGTGCAGTGGTTAGTACGAGGCCTTCGGAGCCAGTCAGGCTGGGCTCAACTCCCAGCTCCATCCACTTACTTGCAGTGCGTGTTACTGAGACTATTTCCTTTGTAGAATGAGGGTAAAGATACTACCTCTCTTGTAGGGTCATTGTAAAGACTAAATTAATACACGAAGTTAGCAAAGCACTTTGAACTGGGTCCAGCACTCAGCAAGTGCTCTCCAAGCATCAGCTTTCACTACTGTTCTCTGCCAACACTCTGCGTACATTTGCACTCAGAGTCAGCAAAGCACTTGTAGCTCTTTGCTGTTTTTTCTGCCTGAAGCAACTTCTCTGGAGCTTTTGCCTAGTTATGTTCTTCTTCATCAACTTGCTTAGATGTTATTTCCAAAAAGCTTCCTCCTGAAGCCCACCTTACCTCTGCCTAGCTAAAAGCTTCTCTTGTGTTGTTCTTTAGTATGTTCTGTATAGACTCCTGGCATAACAATGAACGCATCATACTGAAGTTATCCGTTTGTGTGAGTGTATCACCAGACTGAAAATGTGGCAAAGTAGGGGGCGGTTCTTATTCAGCTTGTATCTCAAACGAAATCAAATTAAATTCACAAAGTTCTACCGCACATGTACTATATATAACGCATGGCCTAAGAAATAATGCTAAGAATCAAATCTAATCTAGCTTCCCAACTAAAAGCTAAAATAGTGGTACCGTCAAAACAAAAAATAAAAGTAATATGGATAATGTCTACATGGCCTAACGGGGGGAAAAAAAGTGTGGTCTATACTTTATATACTTTACACTCTATTCTTGTTTCCTAACTAGGTTTTCAGAAGGGGTCATTAATGAAAAAAAAAAGTATAGTCATTTTTTAGAATAAGCAACTTCATTTGCATATTTTTGTAGGTTGCATTTGCATTAGGTATTTGATTAAATACACCTTTGAATGCAGTAAAGCCCTTGGGACCCAAGACGTATTGCTCTGAAGTTTTTGTTTATCAACAGATTTCAGCATTACAGGAATTCCAATGTCAGCATTTAAAACATGCATGTTGTCATCAAATACCTACAGGCAAAAGGAAGCATGTTTTGAAGCATGAATGATTTATTACACAACCTACAATGGGTGATCCCCTGATCATCTATAACTATTTTTCATTCTAACTGCCCTGGAAATTTCAATTAAATGCATGTACTGTTAACTGTGAATACTCACTCAACGCAGGGTCTTTTGCTTGTCCTTTCTTCCTGGCGGGGTGCAAATTAACGGCTGGCACGAGAAGCACCTGGCTTGCTCTGTGGGGCTGATGCAAGTGGGCTTTCGCTGCGTGGCCAGCGGACCTCGTGGGCACTGGGGACATTTCGGATGCTTTCGCCGACCTTTTCTCATTTACATTCTTGGTCACTAACAGGGGAGAGTAAGAAATAGGATCACATGATGCTTGTGGTATGTCAGTAATCTTCTGTGAATGAAAGTTAATAATTTTCTTATTAGGACTCCAGCATACCTCTAGAAAAACAAGCTTCTAACCTGGTGTGCTCTGCGGTGTCACATGAATGAAAACGTGTACTCACGGGTCCCATACGCAGGCTCCCACTGCAGTGACATCATCTGGAACTTCTCTTCGTCTGTCTCTACATCTAGACTGCAAAGATACTGCTTTACTTTCCTTGCCATCTGGGCATCTTCATACAGCTTCTTTGCGTTGAGCAGAGAGCTGCGGCGTGCCCTTTTCTTGTGAGCACCTCCCTGAACATCCAGCATGTTTGAATTCGTGCTGCCTTGACTCAGTGACCTGTAAGAAGATGGAGATCACAGTAAGGGGCTATAAAGATGAGAACTAACCAGGGCAGATTGAAGATTAAAAGATTTTTTTCTGTTAATGCTATTGCATGCTTATGTAAATGAGTTAAAAGATGAAGAGCATTAATGCAAAGTAATCTGGTACACATGGTGATGTTCTGAATTAAGATCAAGATTTCATAAAGTACAGAATTAAAAAGAATAAGACAACAATTCCCCCTGAGTGACATACTCCATGAGACCTGTGTTGGTGACTATGCGGCCCGTGGCATAACTGACAAGAAAAAGGATTCCTCTGGCCCCAGAGAGCATCTACACTCTGAGGACATGGCAAGAGCCTGGGTCAGGACCAGTCCAGCCTCAGTCAGAGCTCTGCACCAGGGCTCTCCAGCAGTGAAGTCTCTGGAGCAGCTCTGCGGTCTGGGCCGCTCTGCACACGCTGCTGCCGTCACCATGCCTGCCTGCAGGAGGCCCGCTCCGAGCACGGTGACCAATTTTACCAGTAACCATATTTTGGTCAAAATTCAAAAAGATCAATAAGATATTAGCTGAAAATTAATAGCATTTATATTCAACTCAATATAGTCAGAAATCAGAAGTGCAGTAAAAAAGCTACTCAGTGCTTCCCCTCACGTATGAAATGGTTAGGCGATATTTGGGTGTCAGAACTGAGGATCTGGGAGCTTACTTTTGCAAAGCCTCTAAACGTGATGGAATTGCAGGCCTGGGTAGAAATAACTGTAATGCAAATAAGCTACAACAACTTCACTCAACTCTACTCTTCTTGGCAAACCTCCTACAATGACCACATCTAGAATCAACGGAAAACAGCAACTGCAATGATGTTTGTTCTTTCAGACGAGAGTAGCTAAGACAAGGTTCTCAGACGATTAGGCAGTTGCCATTCCATTAATAATAAGGTTATCTATGGATTTTCTACATTAGCCTGTTTTTAAAAAATATTCTAAATACATAGACCACAGTGCTCATATGCCCAGTTTAAAACAGACACTAAAATCCATTGTAAATTAAGTGAGACACAGTTGAAACAGTGTTATATTTTTTCTTTCACATTCTCAGATCTCTGAAATAAGAGCATGTCTTATACTCGATGGCAACTTTCAACTGCTACTGGTCAGGCAGAAACTGCGACAGGACTGTCATTAATTACACATGCAGAAACCTCAAAACGTGCAGAACGACTCTGAAGAAAATCCAACGACTTCAAAGAACTACCCTTTTAACAACCTCCAGGGACCAAACGATTACGAGAAGGAAGTGAATCTGACAAGTTCCACCACATTCCCACAGCAGGTGATGAAAGGGAGCTGGCTCCAACGATTTGCCAAGCCAGCCTAAGAGCCCAGCACCAGCAGCTTTTAGTTCTTTTATGACTTGTTTTAAGAAACGCTGCCTCACCAACACACTGAATGGCACAGACAGCGATACCGTGTGGGGGAAAACAAACCAACCAACAAAAAAAAGCCCAGAAACTAATGACTCTAAAAATGATTCAGAAGATTCTTATTTTGAATTTGAAGAAATTTTAGAGACCTAAACCAATTTACTTTGTTTATATTTTCCTTTTTATGCATGCACAAGGGTGTTATGTGATAAAAACCCATTCTTAAGTCTGTAAGAGCTCTTTCAATAAGCATAAAGTAAAAATACTCAGTGGTACCAAGACACTGCAGTGATTTTTCTTAGTGGTACGTAAAGTAATGGTGCACCCAACAACTGATGATGTCCTGAATTCAAAGAAATGCAGTCAAATTAAGTCCCAACATTTAGGAACAAATTTTAATACAAATATTTAATGATTTTATCTTAGCTATATCCAAAAAAGGGGGAACAGTAGGTATTACAAATCTAGGAGAGATGCAAAATTCTAATAAATGAAAACACTGTGATGGATGGCAGTAAAATATTTTAGAAACTTCTTCCAAAACAGGAAATACCCTAATGTAAACGAAAATACCTACTGTTTGCAAGCATCACACAACGCAACCCCACAGCTGAATAAACAGTGAATGTGTTAACGTAAGTCATTCAATCACTTCAAATACCCACTAAGGTATATTGTCCCAGTATTCTTCTTTAGAATAGTTATGCCAGGTATCAATTTCTGTTTTCAGTGAGAAGAACCAGAAAAGACCAAGACAGAAATGTATGATACGGAAGAAAATACATGAGAAACACACAGAGAAGGGAGGAATAAAGCAGAAGGAAAGTCAAGGTCACCAAGCTTAACAGAAAACAAGACCACAAGTGAGACAAGAGGTGGCTCACAGCAAAATTCTTCCTGTATGTAATGAAAACGTCTAACTTCATGGTTCACTACATTCTTAAAAAAACAAAATTCTTCTTATTCAATCCCTTCATCCACAAAAGCCATCTCTTTCACCTAAAAATGAAAGGACTAGGTAGATGATTTATAAGACACTTAACATTCCGTGATTCTTAACTGACACCCAGTTATGTAGAAGCAGAGGCCTGAATCTACTTTAACAACAAACGGTGGCAGTTTCTGATTCTAACACAATTTTAAAAAGAGATAAGAGCATTTTTAATTAAAGCCAGTAAAAAATTTAAAATAAAATTCAAACAATGCTGAAAGTCTCATGACATTAGTGGACCAGAGGAATTAAAATCCTTTTCCAGTTAAACTGCAAACTTCATATACAGACTTCTCACCCATTTTCACACACTTAGCTAGTATGTTGACTTTTATAAAATGTGGCATTTCTATAAAATAGTGTAGACTCTAGAAGTCAGACTACGTAGGTTTAGATTCACCATTAATGAGCTGTAAGACTTTGGGCAACTCTACCTTACCATCTGTACTCTGGGAGTAACAGTATCTACTCTTAGGGTGGGAAGAGAATTAAATAAGATAATTCATTTAGAGTGCTTAGAACAGCACACAGCAAGCACAAAACATATATTCACTGTCATCATCACATGACCTTGCTAAATTAAAGTCTAAAAAGGACTTATAGAATGTCAATAATGGAAAAAAAGGGGAAAAAAGCTAGTTTTATCACTACTTTCACCTTGTTAGCAAAAGGCATTTGCCAGGAACGTAGGCTGACAGGGTTAATAGAATGCATGCTATTTTATGTGCGTGCTTAATGAAAAGGATGCAGCGTATGTTAAGAGTTGCACAACCCTCATTCCAGTTGCATTCATCTCTACACTTACCCCAGACTCCGCCACCTCTTCTTCCTGTAAGCAAGAGCCACAAACATTGAAGCATGTATTGAATAGGAAAGCACAGAAAAGAGACAACAGTTGAGAGTCAGAGAAACTATGCAGACAGAATAGAACAGAAAAATTTTACAAGAAAAAAATTGTAGCTTAACAGTAAAATGACTTTAATGGAATGTAGGAGGCTAAGACAAGTTATGGTATGTACTGAAGGTGGGAAAAATCCTGGAATATTTTTAAAAATTATGCTTTAAGCAAATTGTATTTTTAATACCAAATTTCATACAGAAGTTTATGTTAATAAGCTTAAGGAAAAACATTTACTTACTATAAATTTTTAACTCAGAGTTGTTAGGGGGAAAAAACCTTAAAGGAATACAATTTGAGTCACTCATTTAAATGATAGGATGAAATAACAAGGAACATAAAGATGAGTACTTCATTTTTAAGTGCAGAAATTTCTCTGACAATGTGTTTTACAAGAAACTTCGACCAGCAAATTCAACTGAAAATGTATGTAAAAATGTATCATTAAAATTTTTATGATAGAGCGTATCTTTACACTGCTGTGTGACTGAATAAAGATTCAGTTTTTTAGTCAACAAATTGATTACTGTTAAAACAAAAGGGGTTACTTTATCCACAGAGGATAATTACACACCACCAAATGGACAATTATTTGCTTAGAGAAAGATATGACATTTCATGATTGGCTAATAAAATGGATTCAGGGAAAATTCAGCCCAATCTATACATAAATGTTTATTTCCCCCCCTATCTTATTCTACTCAACCCAGGCTATTCCCAAGAAAACAGGTTTATAAATTTCTCCATCACTTTTTCTCTTTTGCCCATTTCTGAAGTATGGCTAGTACTCAGTTTATTATCAACTGGTCTGGTGGGGTTACAAAGTCATTATGTCTTCAGGGACCAGGAAATCAACATCTATAAGTAAATGGAAGTCCATGTAAGACACTAGGGAGTGGTTAGGCCACTGTACAAGAACATGAAACAGAAACAAAAACAAAAACAAACCCTCCTCCAGGGCTGCTGTGGTCCCTGCTCCTCACTGTTTCCTGCCTCCAGGATGCGCAATGACATCCCGGATCACGTGCAGTGATGCTCGAGAGGCAGAAGGAGGGTGGGTGGGGAAGAGGAGACTGAGCACAGCCCTTTCTCCATACTGTGAGGATCTCTAACTAGAGTAACCATCAGCTCAACTAGTCATAAAACAAAGACTCCTGAATATCGATTTAAGCAAAATAAAAAGAAAAAACCAACCTTGATACACACTAGTTCTACTTGGTTACAAACTCCAACTCTGGTTTTCAAAGTACCAAGTGTTATTGTTTTCTTAACAGAGTACACATTTTTAAACCATAGGAATTGTGTCTGTGTCTGCAAATTATTTCATTTTTAATACCCTTATGTACTAAAGCTAAAAACAATTAAAAACAATTAAAACCAATGTCAATTTACACCCTGAAAATTATGAAAATTCTGGGAAAAGCTTAACAACATACTTCCTATAAATGTTACATAACTTGAAAAAGCCTCTGTTATTACATTAAAAATGAACTTTAAAAAACATTCTTAGGGCTGGGCACAGTGGCTCATGCCTGTAGTCCCAGCACTCTGGGAGGCTGAGATAGGAGGACTCTGCTTGAGGCCAGGAGTTTGAGGCTATTCTGACCAAGAGCAAGACCCCCATCTCTACAAAAAATAGAAAAATTAGCCAGGCATAGTGGTGTGTGCTTGTGGCCCCAGCTACCTGGGGGCTGAGGCAGGAAAATTGCTTCAGCCCAGGAGTTTAAGGCTGCAGTGCGCTATGCTGACTCCCACTGCACTCAAGCAGGGGTAAACGGAGCAACAAGACTCTGTCTCAAAAAGAAAAAAAAAGCATTCTTAGAAAATCAGGTTAATATAAATACAGGGATATGATATTTTCCATTTTTAATAAAGATGAATCATGATTAAATTTATACTTTCTAAATTCTGTTTATTTGCATGTAGTAAGAACTTACATGCAAATAAATAGCAGTACTATAACTTGAGAAAAAGGGATATGGTTTAGAGGAATGAAGAGTGAATTCGAGACAGAACTCCAAAAATATTCAGTAAAAGACATATGAAGACTGACACTTTACAAATTCGGTTAGAAACCAGACGAAAGCATTTGTCCTCTATGATAATTTCAGTAAATATCAGCAATTTTCTTCTGAAGAATAACAATAATACAGAACTATCCATATACTCTTAAAAAGGCATATAGAAACTAGGGTTCAAATCCTAGCAAGTTACATAAAAAAGACTGCTCTGAGTTTCAGTATCTTCATATGTAAAAGGAAGGCTAACACTACCTACCTGATAAATTATTACTTAAAATTGACGTGTAAAGCATTCAATATTGCACACAATGGTAGATGATCAATAAATGATAAATATGATTACGTCATCCACGAAGTCACTCTGTAAATTAAGACTTTTACACATGTCAAGGCCATACCTCTGTCGGAACATCATAGCTGGGTCCATGTTGGCAGAAGTCATTCGAACAACTTGGCGTATTTCCTTGGCAATCATTCTTAGCTTCTCAAAGTTTACTAAACCATCTACTTTGGAGTCATTTCCTATAGAATAAAAGTAAATTTTTAACTTCCAAAATTAAATTACCTACATAAAAGTAGCAGAAGTCAAGCTGTAATTCTTGAGGGGTACGAATAAGAACCCTCTTTGTCAAAATGCCACTTTTGTTTTTAAGAATTGATGTACCTACAGATGGCTCAACCCTGGTCCCAGGGAATGAGCCACTAGGAGAAATTGTATTTTGCATGGGAGTAATGACTATGAATACAGGGAAGTGAGAAATTGTGCATGGCTTCTAAGACCAATGTCATTATTTTATAGGCTCACATATAAAATACGCAGCTCCTCACATCTA
>CAUYMX010065540.1:0-32678 GCA_963573855.1 Lepilemur septentrionalis | reverse complement strand
CAGGCTAGAGTGAGTGCCGAGGCGTCAGCCTAGCTCACAGCAACCTCAAACTCCTGGGCTCAAGCGATCCTTCTGCCTCAGCCTCCCGAGTAGCTGGGACTACAGGCATGTGCCACCATGCCCGGCTAATTTTTTCTATATTTTTAGTTGTCCAGCTAATTTATTTCTATTTTTAGCAGAGATTGGGTCTCGCTCTTGCTCAGGCTGGTTTTGAACTCCTGACCTTGAGCAATCCTCCCACCTCGGCCTCCCAGAGTGCTAGGATTACAGGCGTGAGCCACCGCGCCCAGCCCAAACAAAACATTTAATGGGGCAAATTCAGATCTAGGTTCCCAGTTTGCTACCATGCTAGTGCCTCCCCTCTCTAATCCATTCCCTCCAAATTATCTGACTGATATTCCTAATACCTTCCCATTTAAAGCTAGGCATAATGTGACCCCAAATCTTTTTCTGAGAAATACCCTATCCCAACCCTCTACTGCTGTCATCAGACCTCTTAGAAAATGATGAAGTTCCTGACAACAAGCATTCTATAGTACAAGAAGCAATGCAGCATGGTAAAAAGAGTGAGAGAACTCTGGCATCAGATAGTCTTGTGTCAAATCTTACCTTATCACCAACTAGTTGTGTGACTGCAGCTAAATTACTTAACCTCACTGAGGCTCCATTTCCTCATCTGTAAAATGGTACTAATAAGCACCTACTCCATAGGGTGGTTATGAGGATTTGATAAGGTAAGATAAGCAAAGCACTTAATACACTGCCTGGCACATAGTAAACTTTTAATAACTAGTTAGGGTTGTTGGAGTACTTGCACAATTCCCAACCTCCAGCATCTATCACAGCTGGTTAAATGAAGAAAGAGACAGGGATAATTCTAAGGAAACTATCTATATCAGCGATTTTCAAAGTGTGGCCCACAGACTATCTTACCAGGATAGGAATCATCTGTGGGCTCCTGCTAAACATGCAGATTCCTGGACCTTGTCCCAGATCTGCCTAATCAGAATTTTTGCAGGTAGGGCCCAGAAATCTGTATTTCTTACAAGCATGCCAGTTGATTGTGACTCAACTAAAGTCGAAGAACCACTGGCTGCCAAACTCACCACAGACTGTACATGAGGGGTACAATCTCCCCCTCAGGCACCTGACTTCCAGACCTACCTGCCTAGTGGACCCCTGTGCCCCAGGGCCTGGCAGAGTTACCCCTTCCCTATGAAGATAACTTGGTGAAAAAGTGATCCAGAATAATCCTCCTCGGATAGCATATCAGCCTCCTTGCCTTCCCTCACCAAGTATCATCAGTGCCATTGTGAATCACCCACTATTATAAGAATTATTTGGGGATTAAAGATAAAAAGAAATTATTAGCAATAGTAACACTAATTGCTAACACTTATTAAGCACTTATACAATATGCCAAGCATGCTAAGTGATTTCTGTTAATTATTGTGTATTAAAATTTAATATATATATAACACTATGAGGCAGGTGCTATTGTTATCTCCACTTTACAAATGGGAAAACTGAGTCACACAGAGACTAAGGAAGTTACCCAATGTCAAAAAGCTGGTAAATGACACAGCAGTGATTTGAATCTAGACAATCTGACTCCAGAGCTCAGGCTATTATCTACTGTGCTGTACCACTTCCCTAAATTAACTGCCTTATGCCTGATATTACTAATTTAAGAGATATACAATGATGCTGATATTTATTTCATTTAGTGTCTTTATTATTTCATTAGCGTAAATGTATTTATCACAGAAACATCAAACCCTTTTGTTTTCATAATGTCTCAGGTTTTCTAGCCACAAATTCTAGCATGAGCATCTGCAGGAAACCAACTATAACAGTTGGGGCAGGTCTGCTCTACTTCCATGTCTTTGGAGTCCAGCTTGCCAAGCAATAGCATGAACAAAATGCATTCAAATCGCTTACCCTACCTTTATATTTTTATATTTCTCCACATCAGGTTTAAAAAATTATCCTGGAGTCAGAAAGCTTTCCTATTAGGCTAGCTTCATATAGGAGGCTCACCCACCCATACACATGTTTTGATAAAACATGTCCCCTAAACCAGAGGGAGAATGAAGCCCAGGGATATAAGATGGGCAAAGTATTCTGGGGACTTCTTAGCTAGTATGCTTTGCTTGAGATGCAATATTTAAAATTAGCTCTTCTTTAATCTTTTAGATAAATTTAATTTAAAAGAACCAATTTCAAAATGAAATTCTGATACATGCTACAATACGGATGAACCTTAAAAACATTATGCTAAGTGAAGTCAGCCAGACACAAAAGGATAAACAGTGTATGATTCCACATACATGAAGTACCTAGAATGGGCAAATTCATAGAGACAGAAAGTAAAATAGAGGCTTATCAGGGGTGGGGGAGGGAGGATGGGGAGTTATTGTTTAATAGGCATAGTTTCTATTTGGGATGATGAAAAAGTTCTGGAAATAGTGGTGATGGTTCCAAAGCATTATAAATGTACTTAATGTCACTGAACTGTACACTAAAAATGGTTAAGATGGTAAATTTTACGTTATTTATATTTTATCACAATTTTTAAAAATCCCAATGCCTCCAAAAAAATAACCAATTTCAAACTCTATGAAGTTAGTGCTTACCAAGGTATCATCATTCTGGTCTCCAAACATTTCTTTAAAAATCTTGCCAGGATCAGGAATCGGAGGGAATATAATGATCTTGAGCCTTTAAGAAAACAGAGACATTCTGGTTCTAATCTTCCAGTCCATAGGAGCATCCCACTTAAATACAACCATATTAAAAGAAGGTGTGGACAAAAGATATGGCACACAAATCATCTTCAGTGATAAAGCAGTTGTGATGAAATTTCTAAAATAGGCTAGGGGAAAAAAAATCAATGTTCTAAATGTATCAAGTTTGGGTGGAGCAAAGGGGCCATCAGGATAACCAAATTACTTATACCCTATCATGTAAATAATAGTGTTATACTTTTTTTTTTTTTTTGAGACAGAGTCTCACTCTGTTGCCAGGGCTAGAGTGCCGTGGCGTCAGCCTAGCTCACAGCAACCTCAAACTCCTGGGCTCAAGCGATCCTTCTGCCTCAGCCTCCTGAGTAGCTGGGACTACAGGCATGCGCCACCATGCCTGGCTAGTTTTTTCTATATATATATATATATTTTTTTTTTTTTTTTATTTTCAGTGAATTTACCAAGGTGTACAGTTAATCACATGAATCAGTTTTTGAGGAATTCCTTTCCCCTATTGAGACCCCTAATTCCGCTATATATAGTTTTTTCTATATATATTTTTAGTTGGCCAATTAATTTCTTTCTATTAGTAGAGATGGGGTCTCACTCTTGCTCGGGCTGGTCTCGAACTTCTGAGCTCAAGCAATCCTCCCACCTCGGCCTCCCAGAGTGCTAGGATTATAGGTGTGAGCCACCGCGCCTGGCCTGTTATAAATACACCAGATGGGCACTTGCTATGTATAATTTTAAAAAAAATTCTGAGAACAAGGTATATTCCTCTTTAATTTGTCTTTTCTCTTCTTCTCTCCTATTTTTGAATCTTATAGCACTCTTTGGTGGGTCTGCCTCATCACCCAGGGTGTGCCCCAGGCTTTGGTCTTGTCCTCGTCTCTATCTCACATGCTTTATGAGCACTCTCTTCGGGTCTTAGGGCTTTAAATCCACTTACATGGCTGGGACTCCCAAAATTAGATCTCCAGCCCAGACCTCTCCCTTAAACTCCAGATTTGCATACACAATTGCCTATCTAACATCTCTACTTGGATATCTAATAGGTATCTCAAACTTAACATGTAAAACTGAAGTCCTCACCTTTCCTTTAGACCTAGCTTTCCTCGCAGTCTTCTCTGTCTCAGTAAATGGCACGGGCATTCACTCAGTAGCTCAAGCCTAAAGTCTAAGAGGTATCCCTGAAATCCTCAATTTCCCTCATATCTCCACAGCCAAGCAGTTATCAGCAAGTCCTTTTAATCCTACTTTCAAAATACATCCCACACTTGACCACTTCTTACTACCTCCATTGCTCACTTCCAAGTAGAGGCTACTCTCATCTTTCTTCCAAAACACTGCAAGGCTTCCTAACTAATCTGCTTCCATTCTTGCCCATCTCAATTCTTCACTCAGCAACTACAATGATCTTTTATGACAGTAAATCAGATCACATCCCCCCCTGGCTTAAAACTCTCTGATGTTCCTCTATCATTCTTCAAATAAAATCTCAGTTCCTTGTCATGACCTGTGTGATCTGCTTGGCCAACCTCTCCAGCCTCACCTCCTGCCACCTTCCTCCCCCTTGCACACTCTAGTCAAGCCAGACACACCAAGTTCATTCCAGCCTCAGGGCCTTTGCACTTGCTAGTCTTCCGGCCTGGAGTGCTCTTTCCTTGAATATCTGAGTGGCTCATTCCTTTACTTTGTTTGAGTTTCTCCTCATATGCAACTTTCTCAGAGAGGTGTCCCCCAGCCATCCTATGTAAAATGCACATCCTATCACTTCCCATCCCTCTCCCACCAACTTCTCACTGTGTGTGTGTGTGTGTATCCCCTACTAGAATGTAGACAGGGACTTTGTTCTGTTCACTGCTATAACCTGAGTACTTAGACAGTGCCTAGCACATAAATAGACATTCAATATATGTATGCTGAATGAATGTTGAAATAATGATAAAATGTCAGTTCTGGACCCAGTTTAATAACATTATTCCAACCTTAGGTATTTCCTGCAAGAGCAAGTAACAGTCCCTATAGTGAGATAGAGAGAATAAAACATCCTCAAGGAATAAGTAAGTACCATATTTGGTGAAGTTCTCTTCCCTACAGCATTAGGTAGCAGTCTGCTTTGCATAAATACCAGACAAGTCACTTCATTAGTAATGGTCTCCATTTCTAAAACTTCATTCCAAGAGTTACCGACTAACTGTCGATAAATTAGGCATTTGAAAGAGTATAGTGAACAAAGGGCCTATTTGACAATCCTAAACCCATGCAAAAGGACCAATGCTTGAGTACAGCCCTAGGAAACTAATCCAATACTTTCCTCACTGGAAAATGTGCATAATAATACTTCTTTGCTATGTCATGCTACCAAAAGCCATTTATGGCCAAAATGCTTCTAATACATAGGGCAAACATAAAAGACCAGCACAAAGAGTAATGACCGTAGCAACCAGCTTAGTAGAAACCGTAAAACCTGCCTGGGCAGCGGCCTTACCTTTTTAGGTAAAGCAGAAGGACTATGATTGCACCTGCAACGATGACTGGAATGATGAGTAGCACGGTTATATAGAATGTGGGATTGGGCTTCTCACCTGGCAGATGGAAAACAAATAGAAAGACACGAGAAATAAAACCCTTTTAGTAATAAACCAAGTAACAATTCCATTAGCTAGTGAGATCACAAATATTTCTCCTCCCTACCCCAATCTATTTTCCAAAACTCTTCATACATCTTATCTTCTCTTAATAGCTAAAAAACCCACAAAAAGTCCTGTTCTGTGCCTGAAATTCCCTGAATGAGCAAACACCTTAAAGATTATCTGAAACCAGGATCTCTTTAATTAGTTTTAGATACTATTAACAATGATGTTATAGTTAGTCAATGTGTCATCTCATTAACAGTGACTATCTTTTCTTTGTGGTTACTTCACTACTATTAAATACCAAAAATAATCCTAACAATAACGACTGCTACTACGATTCTTAAATGAGCACCTACTATATATCCGATACCATATGAGGTGCTTTTACATACTTATATCTATCCTATAGACAGTATTATCTCCCATTTATACAGATGAGAAGGATAAGGCTCAGACAGGTTTAATAAATCATCTAGAACCATTTAGTAAATGACAGAGTCAGGCCTCAAATACAGCACTGTCTAATTCCAAAGCCTGCTTTGCTACACCCAACACATAGAATGTCATTTGTCTACTTATATGTTCATTTTTCCCAGTAGGGCATGAACATCTAGAAAGCATCATCATGGCCTAGCACCATGGTTTTAGGCAGCTACTAAGATGACTCCAAATGATTCCTGCCTCCTGATATTCACACCCTTGTGCATTCACCTTCCCTTGTGCGTAGCCTGGACTAACGGACTTGTTTCTAAATAATAGAACAGCTGCAGTAATGGGATATCATTTCTAAGGTTAGGTTATAAAATATATGACCTTATAAAAATGGTTTTACAAAAGACTTTTTTCCATACTGGGTGTTCTCTCATACACTGTTTCTTGCTCGGATTACTCACTCCAGCTCCCATGTCATGAGGTAGCCCTGTGGGGAGGTCCAAGTGAAAAGGAACTAAGGGAAGCCTCCGTCCTAGTTTCCTAGGGCTGTTGTAACAAATTACCACAGGCTGGGTGGCTTAAAACAACAGAAGTTTATTTTCTCATGGTTCTGGAGGCTATACGTCCAAATTCAAGGTGTTGTCAGGGCCATGCTCCCTCTGCAGGCTCTAGAGAAGAATCCCTCTTTGCCTCTTCTTAGCTCCTGCTGGCTCCCATGAGTTTTTCTTGGTTTTAGCTGCATCACTCCAGTCTCTGCCTGTCTTCACATGGCCTCTTCCATGTGGGTCATAGCATAACTTATATGTTATGTTACTCTGTGTCTCTGTGTATCCTTTCCTCTTCTTATAAGGATACTAGTCATTAGATTGAGGGTCCACTCTAATCCAGTATGACCTCATCTTAACTTGATTATATCTGCAAAACCGCTATTTCCAAATAAGATCACATTCACAGGTATTGAGGGTTAAGACTTGCAACATATCTTTTTGGGAGACACAATTCAATCTGCCACAGCCTCTATCCAGCAACCACTGAGGAAATAAATTTTCTAACAACTACATGAGTGAGCTTGGAAGTAGATTCTGTAGCCCAAGACGAGTCTTCAAATAAGAATACAGTCCTAGTTGCAGCTTGACTACAACCTTATGAGACCTCTAGCTAAGCTGTGGCTAGATTCCTGACCCACAGACACTGTGAGATGGTAAATGTGTGTTGGTTTAAACTGCTTGACTTTGGAGTAATTTGTTATGCAACAATAAATAAATTAATACAGCCATGCCTGGTACATAACTTGTTCAGTCTCTCAATTAATAGGAAATTAACTAACTCAACAACCTGTCTCTCTGACTCTTAGACAGCTGTTTAAAAACTTTTCAAGTTGGTTCTACCTATTGCCCCCTGGAGCCACAAAAAGGAAAGCCTATTCTCTCTTCTACTTGATAGTACCTCAAATATTAGAATTCAGCAATCATGACTCCTCAAGGTTACTTCATCAATTGTTCCTCACCAAGTTTCGAGATTCTTCAACATCCTGACTACCCTTTCAAGGACAGATTCCGTTCTGCCAATGCATCTACTTCAATGTAGTGCTCAGAATGGAATTACTGTACACTTCTAATGCGGCCAGACTACCATATCCACACTCCTCCACCCACCCCAGCTTCCTGGCAGCGTTCTCTCGTTCTGGGTGTAGCCCTATCACTGTTATTTAAGACTGCATATGCCTTTTAGGGATATTAAAGGTTCCTATGTGAGCTTAAAAGCAAATAAAGCCCTATTCCCCACCCCACAATACACACATCCATAAAGTGTAGGTCTTTAGAACCTTGTACTTGAGCCTGCCTTGTTCAGCCCTTCGATTAATAAATGATGTTTTTTTCAAACCTAGATACAGGTTTATCTCTATTAAATGCCATCAAAGTCATTGATCCACTCTTGATTCTATCAATCAGCACATAGGACAGTCCTCTAGCATTGTACAATCTGCAAATTTGATTATGCCGGCCTTCTATATTTTCGTTCATGCTGTTAAATAAAGGTAGAGATGGGACAGAGGAGAAGATAACACCATTTGGATTGTGGTTTCCCCGAGCTGTATATTGTAAATTAACCCTGGGTGATTTAACAGTGATTAAAAAGAAAATAAATTTTAACTGTAAATACTCTCTGGCTGACATCAAGAAGGCATGACAATCCCTTTCCCCAGTCTATTTTCTGCTTTAGCTTAGTTCCCATGCGTCAATGTTTTAAATTTTAATGAAATCCTGTTCTCTTACCTATACTCATTGCTTGACTCCAATTACTCCAGAGTTTGTCATCCTCATAGCATAACTTATTTGTTTTGACTCTTATTCTGACTGTGTTGAAAGTATCAGGAAGAACACCAGGGACCATGAAACAAATCATATCCTTAGATATAAAATAAAAATACACAGGGAATATAATCAGTTTATTCTCTTTCTTTGCTATTAAATCATAATATAATTATCTGCCAAACTCTGTATAAGACTTGGACTGCAATTCAAATTATCTGACTTTGACTCCTGAAAAACAGTTGGCAAAGTAGTTTGTTTTTCTCAAAGCAGCTCAAATTTACACTGTGCTTGCCCTGCCCCACCCCCAATTACTCCAAGTAAGTCCAAATAGCTAACATTGAATTTACTGACCTCCTCGTTTCTCTCAAATTCTGAGTTCTGACATCTAGCCTCTTCAACCTGGAAAATAAAAAACAAAATGAACAAGTCCCAGATTTTAAAAAATACATTCTATATCATTTAGCCGTTTCTAACAAACTTTCCTTTTATCCTGTTAAAAGAGGACCGGGTACAGTGAAAAAGTGTTGGTCTTTTTAATAAGTGGTGCCAGGTCAATTACATATCCATATGGGAAAAAAAGAATCTTGACCCCTTCCTCACACTATTCATAAAATCAAATCCAGATATGTTGTAGATGTAAATGTAAAAGATAAAATAAGTGAACAAATACATAAATACAGCAAGCTTTCAGAGGAAAATGTAGGAGAACATCTTCATGACTTTGAAGAAGGAAGATATTTCTTAAACAAGATTTTAAAAACTCACATTAACCATAAAGGAAAATTTTTAATAAAGTCATCTATGTTAAAATTTAAAACTTCTGTTCATCAAATGACACCCTATTAGGGAAATAAACAGGCAATATGTAGAATGTGAGAACATATCTGCAACTTCTTTTCTTTTTTTTTTTTGAGACAGGGTCTTGCTTTGCTGCCCAGGCTAGAGTGCAGTGGTGTCATCATAGCTCACAGCAACCTCAAACTCCTCAGCTGAAGCAATCCTCCTGCCTCAGCCTCCCAAGTAGCTGGGACCACAGGTATGCGCCACCACACCTGGCTAATTTTTAAAATTTTTCATAGAGACAGAGTCTTGCTATGTTGCTCAGGCTGGTCTCGAACTTCTGGGCTCAAGCAATCCTCCTGCCTCAGATTCCCAGAGTGCTGGTATTATAGGTGTAAGCCACTGCGCCCATACCATATTAGCAATTGCTGACAAAGGGCTTGCATATATATTTTCCCCCTACAAATTAATAAGGAAAAGACAGACAACCCAATAGAAAAATTGGCAAAAAACTTCAACAGGTACTTAAAAAGAGGATATGCAAACTGCCAATCAACATATTAAGAAGTGCTCAACTTCACTGGTCATCAGGGAAATGCAAATTCAATCCACAAGATAACAATACACACCTACCAGACAATACTAAGTATTGGCGAGGATGTAAAGCATTTAGAACTCCCAATTTCTGCTTAGTAATGTAAACTGGTACCACCAGTTGGGAAAACTGTCTGCTATTATCTACTAGAGACAATCATATGTGACCTTATGACCCATATGTGCCTATATATGCCCAACAAAATGTATGCACATATGCACCAAGAGACAAACGTGAATGTTCATAAAAGCTCTATTCATAAAACTCCAAACTGGAAACTATCCAAATGTTCATCAATAGGAGAACGGATAAATAAAACATGGCATAGTCACACAATGGAATGAATGCAATGAGAATGAACCATCTACAACTACAGGAAGCAATATTTGTGAATTTCATAAACACAACGTTGAGTGGAAGAAGGCACACACACAAAAACATTCATTCTGTATAATTCTGTTTATAGAAAGTTTTAGAAGTAGCAACAATAGGAATCTATGGGATTTAGACTAAATGGTTCCCACTAGAATTTGTGAAGAGCTGAAAGGCCAACCAAATGACTAAGGGCCATTCTTTCAATATTTCATACAGGAGCAGAGCAAAAGCCACTCAGGGGGATACTGTACTCTATTGCTGGCCATTTGGAATCATAGGCCTGCTGGAGAATCACAAGTAGCAAGTACCACTTGAGGGATCAAGTTGCAAACTGATGTCCCTCCTCTCCTGGACCATCTCCCATATAGACAAATTCCAAAGTCACCAAATCAATGTGTAGATTTATGTCTCTAGGCTCTTGTTCAAATGCAAATCCTCTTGCATAGTGTATCAGCTACTCAGGCACATCTGAGAGAAGGAAAACAAGGCCACAGAGCACCAAGTAGATACATAGTTTGCAGGGATGGGGGCGTGGTCAAAAATAAGTTGTTTCTTATTTCATGATTCTGTCATGAGCTACCTCTAACCACAACCCCCATGTGATGGTACTGGTTCATGTTCCAGCTTACTTCCCCTTCTTAACTCCCTTTAACACCAGGCAAAATAATTCCCTTTATTATCTTGCAAAAAGGGCGAAAAAAGGTCTAACCAGCAGAACTCAAAATCAGTGAGTACACACAAAGCTGGTGACATTCTAGGAGAGGAAGCAGTTGGTGAACATCTGCTGGGAGAGTGAACATTAAACTCAAGTGTACAGAGTTAATTTCAAATAGACTACAGTTCTGATTCAGGTAGGTAACTTCCATAGCGCACGTGTTCTCTTCAGTTCAGAAGTTTGTTTAAAAAAAAAAAAGTAACTCCATTCAACAAGAACTTATTAAGTAATGATTATGTACCTTGTGTTATACTAAGTATTCTCAAAATTTAATACATGGTGACCAATAAACCTTTGAAGTCATACAATTACTTTGGCATGTAGAAAGTTACTTAACCTCTCTGAGCCTTAGTTTCTCAATAAAATGTAGATTAAAATAGTATCTATTTCACGGATTCTCATGAGTTACTGTATAAGAAGCAAATAGAGGAATATCTTTGTAACACTCATAAACACCTAATAAATGATGGTTATTGCTATTAAATAGAGGTGGTCTCCAGTGGTTGCAAATACGAGCTTTGGAGTTAGAACTTTGTTTAAATCTTGATTCTACCACTTACTAGAAATGTGACCTTAGGAGTAACTAAGTCTTCTCATCTGTAGAGACAAAATAATAGGGCCTAGATCCTTCATGTTATTGTTAGGACTAAATGAGATAATTCAGATATAGTGTTTATTAAAATACCTAGTACATAGTAATCACTTAATATATGTTATCTGCTATTAGTAGAAGGAACAGTACAAAGTAGATACCACCTGACTCCTCCTACAGGAGTTTATATCTTCAGTGGAGAGAAAAGGCACACATATGATCAGGTTAAATAGCAGGATGTAATTGAGTGGCAAAGTGAGTAATATAAGTAGCATGTGTCTCAGGATTTCAGACAGGAGAGAACAATAAAGGCTGGAGTAATCAAATATATTTCAGCTTTCTGATAATTCAGTTTGTTGAGAATTCAAGCACCAGCTCCCCTCCATGTGAATGCCCTTTGCTTTTTCCCTTTGCAGTTATTTCAGGGGGACACTGTAATTTCTGGCACTAATAATGATTATTCTATTTCAGCAGACAGATTCATCTATAAATGCCCAGAAGAGCTCTGTTCTGCTGAGGATCTGGTCACTCCCTCTGGAGTTACACCCTGTCAACAGTGGCTTGATTTAGTCAGCATTTTGAAAGTTCCATGATGAGCTAAAACAACTGAACCAAGGAATCTGCTCACATGCAAGATGTTAGGCTCCTTTAAAAGCCAATATAAAACACTTAGCTTCTATCTAACCTCTAACACACAAATGTATAAAGGGACCAGACAGGTAGCAAACAAGTGAGTGGTGCAGTCCTCGTGGTCTTGAGGCGCCACCTGATGGACATATACTCTTAAGGTACCATGATTTTAAATTTGGGCAAAAAAAAAAATCAAATCTGATAAAGAAATAAAACCCCACTTCGTGGTCCAAACAAAAATGTATGAGGCCCTAGTTTGTGACCTCTACTCTAAAGTGGAACAATGAGGCTGATGTCCTGAGGTTATACCACATTCTGGCAATGTCCCATAGGACCTCTAATCAGCATGCTTTGCATTAGATTCTGAATAGCATGAATGTACATAATCCAACAAATACTGACTACCACCCAAATTTGAATACTTTAGTTGCCACCAAGTCCGAGAAAATCGAATGGCCTTATCAGAGCCTCCAAGTGTCTGCATGATCTGATCTCTGCCTACTGCGTTTAAGACATCTTTTCCTACTATATTTTGGCCACATCGGCCTTCTTTCTCTTTTTTCACACATGCCAAGCTCATTCTTGACTCAGAGTCTTTATATTTGTGGTCTCCTCTACCCCCAGATCTTCACATGGCTAGCTTCTGCTCATCAATCTGATCTCATGTCAAATATCATTCAGGCCCTCCCAATCACTCTACTACATCACTTCATTTTTTTTTTCTTCATAGCACTCATGCTCTGAAATTAGCTTGTTCATTTACATACTTATGTTCTATTATATAAGCTTCATGAAGGAACAAAAATTCTCCATCAGGCGTCATGTTCACTGCCTTACCCCCAACACACAAAACAGTGGTTGGCACAAGGGAGATGTTTAATGAAAATGTGTTGAGCAAACGAATTAATGAATGGCTTGAACCTTGCAGGCAATACTACCATAAACCCTCAATCTTCCACCATGCCCTATTTCAGACAAGAAGTTTCATTATCATCATCATCGTAAGGTGATAAATGTAACAGCTACATTTCATTGATATTTCAATGGAAGAAGTTCAAGTAAAAGAAAGACATCCAAATAAAAACAATAATCTAAAAATCCTTACAGAGAAAACATGTGTCTCAGTTTGGCTGTTATTCACTTCTACTTCATAAGATAAGCATCTGCTAATAAAATTCTGTGGATTCTCCCATTGCACGTATAAGCCACCATTTTGGAAGAAGAGATTTTTAATATGTGGAGGATCAGGTTTCACTGAAAGACAGAAACGGAACACAACAAATTAGCTTCCAAAGTTTATTTTATTTCTCTCTCTCTCTCTCTCTCTCTCTCTCTCTCTCTATCTGCCCTCCCTATCTGTTGGTTCTGTATCCATGGATTCAACCAATTGTGAGTCAAAAATATTCAGAAAAATAAATGGATGGTTGGAACATGCATAGACTTTTTTATTTGTCATTATTTCCTAAACAATACAGTATAACAACTATTTACCTAGTATTTATGTTGCATTAAGTATTATAAGTAATCTGGAGATGATTTAAAGTATATGGGAAGACGTGCATAGGATATATGCAAATACTATGCCATTTTACCTCAGGGACTTGAGTATCTGCAGATTTTGGTATCCTTTGGGTTCCTGGAACCAAGTTCCCATGGATACTGAAGGATGACTCTCTCTATATATGTAGGGATAATGAAGGTTCACAAAGTTAAATCAAAATAGGGCTGATGCTTTTAATGGTCTTATATGATCAGATAAATAGTTTTGCAATTTCTGACTATGCATAATTAGAAGTTTATTTAAAACTGCCTAGTAAAATAGATTTAAGGAACATCTTTGGAGTATCTGGCAGATGACATGAACTCTGACCTGTATTTGGTTAGAAAATGACCAGGGTATAATCAGGATATCTAGCTGCAATAGAGAGAATAAAGAAGTGCCTGGGTCCAGATGTGCTTCTACCTGATGAGTAACAAGACACCAGGTATAAGGGGCTTCCCTAGCTGATACTCACGTGTGCCAAAGACCACAATTCATGTTAAAATACAAATACACCTTGAGGACTTCATGTAAAGTCATATAAATTAGTTATAAAAAGACAAATACTGTATAATTCCACTCATATGAAGTATCTAAAATAGTCAGATTCATAGAATCAAAAAGTAGAAAGGTAGTTGCCAAGGGAAGGAGAATTAATGTGTAATGGACATAGAGTTTTAGTTTTGTAGAATGAAAAAGTTCTAGAGATCTGTTGCACAACAAAGTGAATATGCTTAACACTACTGAACTGTATAAACATTTAAAATGTTTCTGATGGTAAATTTAATGTTACATGATTATAACCATAATTAAGAATAAAATAAAATTGTTTTATAAAAAGCATTAGCCTGGTCAATTTACTTTTTCAGAAATCAGCTATACTAAGAGCAAACAACAGAAGATAATGGATAATTAACAGAAAACAACTTGAAGATGTCATCTTCTATTTAAGAAGGATCTTCCTTCTTCCTTTATGTCACCATCAATATCCAGGGAGAGTAGCAGCAAAATAAGCCTTAAAAGGTTAAGCCTTAAAAGCCCTAATCTGCCAAACAGGGGGAGCAAAGAGAAGAACTTTGCTTCAGTCTACCCCACTTGGCAAATTACCCCAACCTCACTCCCTTGGCCTACAAACTAAGCTGCCTTTGGTCCACTATTAGAATTCACCTCCACGACCACCTGAAGGGGTGGTTAATAGTATTCAGCTCACAGACTTGGGAGCCTTTGTCAATTTATGGCTGTTTGCCCATAAATCATTTGTATGCCACTTAGCCAGAATCTGAGTTCCCTGTTGGGATATCACAACAAATAAACCATTTTGTTTTAGAGATATACAAAACACTTTTATATACATTTTATCATTTAGACCTTATGACAATTTTTTGAGGTCAAGAAGGATTATATATTCCATTTTACAGATAAGGAAGAATCTGAAGACAGTTTATATATCTTGTCCAAAGTAGAGAAGTTAGAAACTCAATCAGATATTTTATGTTCAAGTTGAAGGCTCTTTCTAGATAGGCCAACATGCAGCTGGTATATCCAGATATGGCTACACCGGTTGTTAAGACTGATCAGTGCCCATACCATACAGAGTGTTAAATATTTTGAATATCACCTCTGATTATACTACCTTCAATCTAAGCTTTTTCTAAGTAAGAGTTAGATTATTCAGAAACTACATATGATCATATGAGCATTATCCTCTCAAGTATCATAAGTAAAAAGAGAATAGATCTTAGAGTCAGGCAGCCTATCTTCCTGCTATGGTTTGAATGTTTGTCCCTTTCAAAACTCGTGTTGAAACTTAATCCCCATTGTGGCAGTACTGAGTGGTGGGGCCTCTAAGAGGTGACTGGAGTTTTGGCATTCACGAATGTATTAATCCATTCATAGATTATGGGTTAATGGATTGATGGTTTATCATGGGAGTGGGACTGGTAGATTTATAAGAGGAAGAGAGACCTAGGTTAGCATGCTTAGTCCCCTCACCATTTGATGTCTTGGGACTCTGCAGAAAGTTCCCACCAACAAGAAGGCCCTCACCAGATTTGGCCCCTTGACCTTGGACTTCCCAGGCTCTAGAACTCTGAGAAATAAATTTCTTCCCTTTTCTTTCTCTCTTTTTTAAAAGATAAGATCTTGCTCTGTCACCCAGTCTGGAACCTCAAACTCCTGGGCTCACAGGATCCTCCCACCTCAGCCTCCTGAGTAGCAAGGACTACAGGCGTGTGCCATCATGCCTGTCCTCCTTTTCTTTATAAATTACCCAGTATCAGGGATTCTGTTATAAGCAACAGAAAACAGACTAATACAATTCCAATTTTGGTTCTACAACTAAGTGCTCTAAGTCTCAGAATACTCCTAAGTACACAGGATAAGGATAAAGCACTTGGCACATGTGCTCGATAAATATTAGCATTTCCAAGCTTGCTTCTTTACAAAGGATCTATCAAAGAAAGGTATATATAAATATATTCCCTTGTTTTTAGAAGATCTTAAAACCCAAATCATCATTATTATTTCTATTAATTGTTCAAAAGAACACTTTTTACCCACACTGTCATAGTAGACTTCTAAAACTTACCAGAAGTTAAAGGCACTATATTGAAGGATGGTCTAATTTTTCCTGCATTATCCTTGACCATTATTTGGACACTGTGTTGTTCAAAACTGGAATCCTTCACTTTAGTCAGATCAAAGGAACAACCAATGTGCTGACCTTCTCTGTAGATGTTTTTACACTGAAGAATATTTCCCAGGCTGCTGTGCCTACAAGACAAAATGAGACAACCTTCCGTATTATTTTTAACAAGGTATTCAAGAAACAAGGACAGAATGTTTTTTAATGACTGAAGGAAATGTCCATGAAAAGGAATGTTTGCAATAATGAAAAGATAGCTTTTTTTAAAACCGTATTTTACAATGTGGCTCATTTCATACACTAGGAAGAAAAGACTGTTCCTTTTTGATGAATATTGGTACTGTCAGTAGCTATGGAAACTATTACAGTCCTAACGATTTCCTCTTCTGTATAAGAGAAGGTGTTCTGAGCCCAGGACTGGAAGTTTTATGCTTCTTGAAAATGCCTATCTGCTGAATTCATTCCATGGTTCTCCCCTGGTCCCCTGGTCCCTCTGCCTGCTCATTCCTTGTTTGCTTGGGTTGTTCCTCTCCTTCCTCTCTCTTCCCAGGGGAGTCACACTCACATTCTTCTCTGACTCCCTCATCCACTCACCTACACTTTATCACTCCCAACCCTCAGCTATAATTTCTATGCTGGAGATTACTAGTCCTGACCTCTCACCTCAGAGCTAGTCCCAGATTTCCAACTGCTCTATTTGAGTGTTCTACTCTTGCCTCAAATTCAGTGTCCAAAATATATCATGCACCCTGTTCCCCACTAAACGGTTTTTCCTTCCAACCTTCCCATTTCCATCAGTCACAGCTCATTTTCTCCAGGCTCCTAGATTAGACACTTTGAAATCACCTTTTCCCCCTGTATTCTATCACCAAAATCTGTTCTTTCTTCCTTTGTAAAGCTTCTTGGATTCTCGCCTTCTATGATATTCCCATTGGCCGCACCCTGATCCATACCCTAATCACTTCAGGCTTCATTTCTTCTCAGACTGACTTACCTGACCTTCATTATTGGTGCCCTGCAGTCACTGCCAGATCAATGTTCCAAAACGCAATGGCTTTCTAAGTGTCTTACTTCACTGTGTGGCTTTAAATGCCTTCCATAAGTATTAATAGTACTACTGGTATCTTATTTCCCATTTCACCTCTACACATACCGTTCCCCAGTAATCATCAGTACCTAGCACAATGCAGGCAGACAGAAGGCGTTCACTACACTTTTTTGTCTCGGCTATCAGAGAACCCTGTTTTTCAGTAACTGGCAGAAGACACAGTGCCAAGCCTTATGTCACTCGCTACAACGGGAGTTGTGCAAAGGTGCTGCAGAAAAGGAAGACACATTTAAAATAATGAACTAAAAGGAAAAAGTCCCAAACCCTTGAACTGTTACCTCAGAATCCTCTGCTATAATTTAAAATGCATATTTTTGAAACTCTCCCAAAGAATCTGACTTAGAAGGTTTTGTCAGGGCCTAGGAACCTGCATTCTGACAGCAATTGTCCAGAGCATTCTACTGCAAATCAGTTAAAAAAAAAAAAAAAACTCAGAGCTAATGTATTTACTCTTTCAAAAGCTATGCAAAGAAATGCTTCAATGTGGAAAATGCTCTCTTCCTTCAAAAGATAGCCTACAAGCTTTTCCTCCTAATTTCAGACCCCTGTAGTTTATGAGAGAAAACTGTTTTAAAAATTAAGTTATTGTCATGAGTAATTTTTGGATCAGACAGTCCTGGAATGCTTTCCGCCCACGGCCAGAAACAGAAACCGAAGAAAGTCATGACATTTTTTCTTACATAACTAAAGAAAATCATGTATAAAATTAGTTTTTTTTAATAATGAAATGAACTCCTCTAATGGGTCATCTTTTCCGTCCTTTTTTTCATTTTTGTAACCTGAGGATTTCACATATGCTCACAGACCCTAGATATAAAATTTTAAAACAGCTCTGCTGTAGTATAGAAATAATACTAGAAGGGAAAATACCGGTTCTAGATACACAACTTTTTGGGACCTCTTGTGAAAGATCAGATGATAAATGAAGATAGCAGGTGATTCCTGTTAAAATTTACGCACTGAAGTCCTCTTTAGAATCACACTGCAGACATGAGGAAATGGACAAATTAAAGATTAGTCCTTCAACTCTAAAGATGATCAACATGGTAAGAAATTCCCTAAAATTGATTGTCATGGCTGGTCTGCAGCTACTCAGGCCAGGCTCCTTTCAATGCCAGACTATGCCTACAGGGACACGAGTCATTGCCCTGAGGCTTTAAAGAATGATTTTGAATCCAAAAAATGATTCCACGTTTTCTAGTTGGGGATTAGGGGAAATAGTCTTTGGCAGTTTGTTTGATGTGATTTACGCTGGTGTAAATCTATGTAAACCATTTCTGGGTGCTCGCTAATGAGTACTGTGCCTTGATTCCCTTTTGAGGTTTTGATTGAAAAGGATCTATCTAGGGGAGAGCAGGGGAGGAGATATGGGTAAGGTGCTAATTCTGTGAGGTGGGGGAAGAGGCCAGCACTGTATACTGACTACATCTACAAGGGAGTGGGGATGAATAATAAAAAAAAACCCAATAACGAAAGCAATCATGTATTGAGTGCTTACTCTATACATGCTAGCAGTTAGTGACAGCTCCCAACACTTCATACAATAACAGCCCTCACAACAACCTTGAGAAATAGGTACTATTTTTATTACCATCTTCATTTTACAGATTATAAAACTGAGGCTCAGAGAGAAAGGACGTGCCCCAAATCCTACTGCAGTAAGGAAGAGAGCCAGGATTTGAACCCAAGAATTACGGCTCCAGAAACAATAAGCTTTGATTGAGGTGGTGAGCCCAGAAGACATAGAATCTATACCATCTATAACATCCAACAGAACTTTCTGGGGTTATGGAAATGTTCGATATCTGTGCTGTCCAATACAAGAGCCACCAGTCACCTGTGAAACTGGCTAGTAAGACTGAGCAACTTAAGTTTGAATTTGACCTCATTTTAATTAATTTCAATGAAAATGTAAATAGCCTCATGTAGCTAGTGGCTCCCACGTTGGACAGCATAGGTCTACACTACAGAAAGAGCACCTGCTGATGATGAGCAGCTCTGGGAATGCGTATGACAAGAAGTAGAATCTGGCCAGGCACAGTGGCTCACGCCTGTTATCCTAGCACTCTGGGAGGCTGAGGTGGGAGGATCGCTTGAGCTCAGGAGTTCAAGACCAGCCTGAGCAAGAGTGAGACCTCGTCTCTACTAAAAATAGAAAAAATTAGCCAGGCGTGGTGGTATGTGCCTGTAGTCCTAGCTACTTGAGAGGCTCAGGCAGGATCACTTGAGCCCAGGAGTTAGTTGGAGGTTGCTGTGAGCTAGGCTAATGCCATGGCACTCTAGCCCAGGTCGACAGAGCAAGACACTGACTAAAAAAAAAAAAAAAAAAAAGAAGTAGGATCCTTGATATCTGTCCCCCCCACAATGCCAGTGAACCACCACTCTCTTGGGATTGCTTCTTGAGCCACCTCCAATGGTTGTACACATTGTGCCATGCAAAAAGACATCAGCTAAGGGCTGAAATGCAGCCCAAGCACCATCTGCTGTCAGCTTTTGGCAAAAGCCTGCATCATGTATTGAGTATTGTATTGTATCTCTCCCTGGTCAGAGGGAGAGAAACACTGCAGCTCAGAGGAAGAAGAATGCTATGCTTTCGAATTGGTTGGTCCAGTTTTTTCTTGTAATTCATTCACCCAGAGAGGACACTCTTTCTACAATTTGCACTGAGACTTGGTTTGTACTAGTATAACCCCAAGGCACTTCCCTACTTTTTGTCTTATAACAACCCCAAGGCCATCATCTCTCTCCAGTGCCATACCCACATACTAATAGCTGGGTTACTTTCCCACACAGTCTACTGTGGAATGAGACACAGTTTTAAGACTTCTTCCGTTCTTTTCCTGCCCCTTATACAGACACAGACTGTTAAAAGTTTTCCCTGTGGTTTCACCAATAATGACTCCAGGAAAAGCAAGAAAGATTAATAGCATAATAAACACAGGGATGCTACCAATCCACAAGATATCTTACAGCTCTCCCTAGACTTCACTGCAACATCAGCAGAGCTAGGCTACTCCTTCTAAGGCTTAGTTCTTTGGCCCCTTTCTAGCAATTGTTTGGGGAGCCAGATCTACTGAATCCTTCCCTCCTTTTATTCCTGAATTGTAATGCTCCTCAGTTGCTTATAACTCCTAAATCCTTCCCCTAACCCTGAATGTTCTCTAGCTTTCAATCCTACCAAACATTCACAACTTATTTATGGAATACCCACCAAGTGACCAGCACCAAGGGAAACAAGAAACAGTCCCTGTTCTCAAGGGAGATTGCAGCCTGTGGCAGCCTACCACCAAGTAAACAGGAAATGACAACACAATGCGCTGAGTACTGTGACATGGGAAAGTGCAAGATGCCGTGGGACAAGAAGAAGGGACACATGTCTAGACATGAGAGGTCGAGAGAGGCTTCCTAAAGAGGAAATGGTGTCGGAGTTAAGGACAAATAAGAGGTGAAAAGGAAAGGCCTGGGCTACAAGAGGATGCAGAATGTTTCCACTATTCTCTTTGAATATTCTGTTTGACTTCCAGTGTTCTGCTGGGGTATTTGAAGAGTCAGTTTGAAGAACTGAAAGAGGCTCACTGTGGGCGGAAGGTAGGCCACAAGAGGGCCGAGGGTGCGTAGAGGGAGATGCGACTGGGGTTGGAGAAGTCGACAGGGGCCAGGTCATAAAGGGCTTGGTCTATTGAGTTTGGACTTTAACTTGAAGCCACCAGGGAGCCACTGAAGAGTTTTAAATAAAGGAGAAGCAACAGGTACCAAGAAGAACAAGTGAAACTACAAAACCTTGGATGGGAATTATTTACATCAGGGGGAAATAAACCTCCAGACAGAACCACACAATCTCAGTGCCGTCCGGCTGTACCTGCAGTGCTTCTCAACTATGTCAGGAGGAACCTTCCACTGAGGAAGAGAATGAATGCGAACCCCAGGGCAACTTTGGAGGTTTTCGTTCAAAAATTTATGTGATTTTTTGGCATTCTATTCCATGATATAGCCATGAGTGTTTTAATGCACCAAAACTACTTTTCATCCAGTTATCAGGCAAAATAGGCACTCCAGGATGAAAGGCCATGTTTATCCCATAGCTTCAGAAGTCCTGGATACAACCCGCCACATCCCATTCTCTCAGGAACAGTCTTAACAAATACTAGTAAGGGGGACAAGGCCACGTGGAGGGCAGACTTACAATGCTAGATCTCCCCTTCTCCACCCTGCTATCACACTGACTAAATATCCCCCTTCCTTGGAACACTCTTTCCCAGAGGACAGCCTCTGAGACACTCCCTGATCTGGGCAGTCTTCCCCCTTCATCAAAGCCTCCCATCTTCCCCCTACCTCCACCACCATCCCAAGCTCTAACCTAGCTTCTCACAAGAGTCTGTCTATCCCTCTGCAACAGCCTTCAGCATATACCATCTTATTTCAATATGAGTAACCACATTAGGCACTATCTCCCTCTCTATATTTTAAGCCTTAAGAGCAAAGAGACATGTTTCTTGTCTCTGCTGCCCATTCAGTGCTTTACCCACAAAGGGTGCTAAAGAAAGGTTTACTGAATTGAACTGGATTAACCTGGCCCTTTCTTCCTTGTTCTGTTGCTAATAGGCTCTAAAGGAAAGGAAATAATCGAAGACTAATTTAGAAATTTAACCAAGTTTGTAGTAGGTATAGTCACAAATATCAAACACCGAAGTATCAAGTACAAAAATATCAAAGTTATTTTGTGGGTAACTAAACTACTTTTGGGGCATGATATCATTGTCCTTTTTAAAAGTAGACAACAATGACTCATACATTGCTGATGGGATTGTAAGATGGTGCAACCATTTTAGAAAATATCTTGATAATTTTTTATAAAACTAAATATGCAATTATAATATTGTACTCTTGGGAATTTATTCCAAAGAAATGAAGTTATGTTCACATAAGAAACCTGTATGTGAATATTTACAGCAGCTTTAGTCATAATAGCAAAAAAACTGGAAACCACCAAGATGTCCTTCAGTGAATGAATGGTTAAATAAACCAGTACATCCATATCACGGACTGCTACTCAGCAATAAAAAGGAATGAACTCTCGATTTGCACAAGTTATATAGATCATAAAACTGAGAGACTAACTTAAACTTATTAATCATTACATTACAGATGGCGCAGAGCCAAAACTGCAAGTCACGTAGCCTGGGCATACACAATGGGAAAGGGCTTTAACGACCTAATTGTTAACACCACAAGCCTGGCAGATCGGCTGCATTGGCATCACCTGGGACTAGTCAGAAATGCCATGAAAGCTTGAATCACCCCAAGATCAGGGAGACAGATTTGAGCATTGCCTCCTGTATCCTCGCCAGTCGACTTGCAATAAAGCTTTCTCTTTCCTCAAAAGCCAGTGCCATAGTATCGGCTTCTATGCACGTCAGGAAGTGAGCCTGCTGCTCAGTAACAATCTCAAGGGCATTATGCTGAGTAAAAATAAAACCAATTTTAAATGGATATATACTGTAGGATTCCATTACAGTAACATTCTTGAAATGACAAAATTATAGAGCTGGAGAACACATTAGTGGTTGCCAGAGGTTAGACTTGGGAGAGAGAAGTGCGAGGGATGGAGGTGTGACTATAAAAGAGCAACTAGAGAGATCCTTGTGGTTATGGAACCATTCTAAATCTTCCCAAGTGATAAAACTACATAGAACTACACACACAAGTGCATGTAAAACTGGTGAAGTATGAATGAGGTTAGTGGATTGTACCAATGCCAATTTTCTGGTTTTGATATTGCACTATATATAGTTACACAAGATGTCACCACTGGGAGAAACTGGATGAAGGGTATACAGGATCTCCTTGCACATTTTTTTTCCAATATAGATCCTATGGGTCTATACTTTAAAAATATAAATTTTTTAAAAAGTAGACACCAAAAGCAGATGCATTTTCCATTGAAGCAAACTGCCTATCTTCTTGGATTTGAAGAAAAGAACAGACTGTTTTTATTTTTTTTTAACTAGCTTGGATTCAAAAGCTCCTAACACAATCACAGTCAGTACCCCAGTAACTGTACTGTACATACTCACCAATAGTAGAGAGTATAGTTCGTATCAGGACTTGTATTCTTTCCAGGGAGCCAAGAACACTTCATATAGCTCAGGTTGTGCCAAACACATTGGAGCTCAGTCACAGCGGACTCAGGATCACCTAGAATATCCAGACCAAGAGTTTAGGATCCTTCTTCCCTTGTAATGCAAACTAGCCAATCGCTCTATGGCATAGGGGATGCTGAGGGTGTTGCACACTGCTTTACCAGAAAGCTAATCCCTAATCTCTCACCCCATTTTACCCAGAAGCCACCCAGGATGGAGAAAACCCAAATGTAATTTGTGCACAACCTTCTCTCTCACCTCCTTACACAAAGAAAACGTCTTTGTTATCTTTGAGGGACCTAATTCTTGTACCTCTAACAGGAAAGACAGGATAAAGATCGAATAATATTTCAATCACAGGCAATGACTACAGAATTCCTAAATGCATGTAGAAATACAAACAACCCCTATATCTACCTGTCTTTTAAAAAAACTTTATTGAGGTACAATTTACCTTCCTGTCTTTTGATCAATACTGACACATCTTGTTTTTTTAAAAAATAAACATTCCTCCTGAAGCAATTCTGGGAAAAGGTAAGCATAACTTAACCCTTAATAGTTGCCTACTGTGTGCAATGACTTTAGGTGTCCTCTAATGTTTCTGACCTGAAATTGCTATCTTTAAAAAAGCCATTTTAGGTAATGTATCATGTCTTTAAATTAAATGCCTCTGTTTAAAATGTAAACCTGTTATCCCTCATGATTCTTGACGAGGTACTGTATGGAACCATCATCAACCATTTTATGCCATAGTATAATTTAGTTTATTTTTCAGATTGTTAAACTTGTAAAGAAATGAGAATAGAGCAGGTAAGTTGTTTTAAACCATGCTCCCGGCCTCCAGGCAGTCCTGAATTTTATACTTTTACAAACAATACTTCCTATATTTGTGATCAGAGCAAGGCAGGTAGAGAGAATGTGCTAAGATCTGGAGGTGGGAGATGGGGCCCTGCCGTACCCAACCAAGGGACAATATAATTTTTTTTCCAGAGGTTTATTCTCTTATTTTTTTTTATTTCAGAATATTACAGGGGTACAAATGTTTTGGCCCATGAATTGCTTTTGTACAATTTGAGTCAAAGTGGAGAGAAAGGAATACTTACACACTGTTGGTGGAGCTGCAAACTAGTACAACCTGCATGGAAAGTAGAATGGAGATACCCGAAAGAACTAAAAATAGAACTACCATTTGATCCAGCAATCTCACTACTGGGTATCTACCCAAAGGAAAAAAAGGGACAATATAATATTAATAGATAATATGTATATAGCATTTACTCTTTGTTAAGCACTATTCTGAGCACCTCACATATACTGATTATGTAATCTAACAACCACAGGAGGTTAGATACCATCATAATCTCCATTTTACAGATAAGGAAACTGAGGTGCAGAGAGGCTAAGTAATCTGTCCAAGGTTACACAACTAATAGCTGGCAGAGCTGGGATTTAAACTTAGACAGCTGGTCTCTGGTAGCCCTGCTCTTAATCACTATATGCTACTCCCTGTATGTAATATAAGAGCCAGATGGACATTGGGTGAGCTGGGATTGGAAGACAATGATCAACCTCACTACCTGACAGCTTTTCCCAGGACCAGACTTGTATTGGAGCTAGGCCAGCATTCTCTCTTTTTAACATCTTTCTCCAAATATATCCTGCATATCACACTAATCTTCACATATAATGAGTAACATAGTATTTTGGTTTTTTTTTAAAGCACTGTGCCTAGAATGTGAAGGCCTACAGCAAGTCACTCAGTTTCCCTCTTCCTCATAAAATGGATCAGGGTAATAACATATGCCTGACTTCACAAGATAAGCTTGTGAGGCTCGATTTAGGGGAGGGGTACGTGTGTGTGTTTCTGTGTGTGGGCATGTATGTATCATTTTTCAAATTATTGAGCGCTCTGTAATCAGGCATTATTCAAGTTGTCTGTGAGCTCCTTGAAGGCAGAGATATATCCTCATATTTTCAGTGTGTTGCCAGCACCCAGTATAGTGCCTGGCACTTAATAGACTCAGCAAATGTTTGAGAACTGAATGACTTAATGAACAATGAACACAAGCATATGGAGCATTTGGATTTATTCGGATTTAGTCTCTAAACACCAAGAGATAGTGCTTTCAGTTACCTTCAGGGGGTGAGATGCACTTTTCCACCAAAATGCTAGGCTTCTCACTTTCATTGGTGCTACACTGGGACCCCACTTGCAGACAAATCCTCTCATTCAGGGGCACTTCTTTTTCACGACGGGTTTCTGGAGCAATTTTCTAAGGTTAGGGAATTAAAAGAGGCATTGCTGCAGCAAACACACATAAATACACTTTAATAATAAAACATTAGCATGCCCAAGTGTGTAAAAAAAATGGTAAGTTCTCAAAGGGTATAGATAAGTGATGGTCCACTGGGAGTGACTTTGTTCCCTCTCCCACCCTCAGGGACATTTGGTAATATTTAAGGACATTTTTGGTTGTCATAACTTAGGAGGGAGAGGCTCCTGGCATCTACTGGGTAGAGGTCAAAGATGCTGCAGAGCATCCTACAGCGCAAATGCCAATCCCCTCCTCCTACAACAAATCCTTTACCAAATGTCAGTAGTGCCACCATTGGGAAACCCTGGTATAGATAAAAGACAATTTGCCACATTTTAAATGTATAAACATCATGAAATTTACCTATACACCTACCATGCTAACACATCAATTGTCTAAAAGCAATTTTAAAGGAAACAACATGATTATCAAAATCCAATTCCAAGATGATGCAGTGTACCATCAAGATAAAAAACATTGCTTTAACAATCCAGGAATCATGGTTACTTATGGGGAGAGGAAGTAAAGGAGGGGGTGCCTACAGAGAGAAACTTTTTATTAAATACCTTTCTGTACTGTTTGACTATTTTGACTATCTCACACACACGTATAAATTTCAAGGATTGCTATATGTGCTGAGTGTATATACTCTTATTTTGAAAAGTAGATAAGCTTTGCGGAAACACAGGAAGCCAACTTATAGGCATCATACAGACCTAAATCACCAATCTGGTTATCATGATTTAGAATAATGCGATTAAATGGCTCTCTAGGAAATTAACATTTCCCAAATTGACAGAGTTGGAATAATTAAGAATGGAGCTGCTTTTAGTCAGAGCTCCAAGTAGAGCGCTTCCTGTTTTGCAATAGTTTCTGACTCAAGTTTGAGACATTATTTCCTTTTATTTACGTGCTGATGGCCAGGAAGGGGAAAATTTGTCATAGTTAGCTCTACCTACCACCCTAAGGAACTATTCTGCTATATCATTTGCCTGCTGCCAGCTGAGCATGAGGGCAGCTGTGACATACCCTCAAAACATAAGGATGCCCTTTGAGAAGTATCTAGCAAATCAACAATGACTAAACCATAGCAAAGACATGGAAACAAAATCACTTTATAGAGACAGAATAGCTGTTAGATCCAGTCAAAACAGCACTCCTAGCACGTTGGGAGGCCGAGGAGGGAGGATTGCTTGCGCTCAGGAGTTCGAGACCAGCCTGAGCAAGATGGAGACCCTGTCTCTACTAAAAATAGAAAAATCAGCTGGGTGTTGTGGTGCACGCCTATAGTCCAAGCTACTCCAGAGGCTGAGGCAGGAGGATCACTTGAGCCCAGGGGTCTGAGGTTGCAGTGAGCTATGATGACACCACTGCACTCTAGCCCAGGGAACAGAATGAGACACTGTCTCTAACTAACTAAATAACTAAATAAATAAAGGGGTGAGTCGGTCAGCTTTGGAAGAATAGAAAAGGAAATATCTTCAAGCAAAATCCAGGCAGGGAGAAAAGAGAAGGTGATTTAGCTATTAATACATAGATATTGAGTATTTGTGTCCCACCAGCAAAGCTATACTTACCCTCAGTGGGGCCTCAGGCTATTCTTAGCCAAACACATCTTCACAGGTAATACCTGATTCCTTGCCAAAAAACCTACTGATCATCTGGCTTCCCATTTGGCTCTGCCTCCAAGGATGGAATGCACCAGTTATGCTGACAGAAGTCTTCCTAGAATGCTTTATTATTATCGTTTTTACAACAAAGTAAGAAACTGGTCTTTGAGAGATGAATTAGGCTGAGGAAATGAGGTTTCTGAGCCTGTGAAGCTAAAGACCAGTCCCCAAGATCATGGTACTGGTGGCAGGAAAGCTTCAAATGTAAACTTTACCAACCTCACAATTTTACTAAGCACAAGTCCTTTATATCTCTGGAGGAGCTACCCTGACCTTGATAATTCTTGTTCGGAAGCTACCTTTGCCTTTTTAGGACACTGAGGACAAATATACTGTCAAATGCCATAAATTAGAACCATGATGGAAAAATTTCAGTTTTCTTATTTATTTTTTTTTGAGACAGAATCTCACTCTGTTGCCCCGGCTAGAGTGCCGTGGCGTCAGCCTAGCTCACAGCAACCTCAGACTGCTGGGCTCAGGCGATCCTCCTGCCTCAGCCTCCCGAGTAGCTGGGACTACAGGCATGCGCCACAATAACTGGCTAATTTTTTCTATATATTTTTAGTTGGCCAATTAATTTCTGTCTATTTTTAGTAGAGACGAGGTCTCACTCTTGCTCAGGCTGATCTCGAACTCCTGAGCTCAAACTATCCACCCATCTCGGCCTCCTAGAGTGCTAGGATTACAGGCGTGAGCCACCGCACCCGGCCAATATAATTGATAATTTCTAAGACAGATATTGCTACGTCCCCCTCTTCTAGACAGCTGACCTGAAGATACAGTGTCCTTGCTGGAAATTTCTTAGTGTTTATACTTGTAAGCGTACTTTACATGGTAAATTGGTAAAATCTGAATGGAAAGGGAAAGTTTATTAATTTTGCATTTTTTTCATTTAAAAATCTTCAGCATTGAGATATTATATGTTAGCACTTTGATCCTCTTCACTCACCTTTTGTTAAAATAGATGCTTTTAATATTAATCAAAATCTTTTCAAGTATATTAACTGTTCTCAGTATAACCAATATAACCCTTTTTATGCTCAGTGATGCTTAGTTAATTCTTCCAAACAGCTAATTTTCCTTTTACTTACAGTCAACAGGATAGCGGACTAATTAATTGGAGTAAAACAAGACAATTTTTAGTTTTTTTTTCTTTCATTGGTGGTTTTAAATTTTGCTGTGAAATTGAAAATGAAAAGAAGAAAAAATAATTATACCTCTTCTTTCCTGCCTTAAAGGAAGAAGAAGGCAATTAATCTCTGCCTTCAGCATTTATTCAAGTGAAGATTCAGGACAGAAGAAATTGCTGTTTTCATCTGTGTCTGTACTTGTAAGCGCAATTCGAGTCAGACAATTAGACTGTAGCAATTATTCATCAAGAGGCCCCCTGCATGGCTGTGGTTGTGTTGGTATGTTTATGTCAAACCAGTGTCGCTTTCGATGTTTTCTGAGAGTTTAAGGAACCACGTTGGAGCCATGGGTACAAAATAAAGAAAACTTTGGAGCTAAATTTCTCTTAAACATTTCAGAAAAAGTAGTCTTTTAAAGTAAAATTACATACAACCATTGACTTGACATCAGCGAGCCAAATCTCTTCATTTTCATTTAAAATGTTCTCTAAATCCTTCTATATTCAGAGTGAAATCCTACTATATGCAGATTGTTCTGTTAAAATAAGAGAATGCTAATTCATACCGATATTGGCTTTCTGGTTGTTGGATTAAGCAAAAAAAATGTCCATACAATTCTCTCACTGGGTGTTACAAAGGACATATTTCCAACGATGAGACGATAGAGTGGAAAGCCTTTAAATTAGCATTCTCATCATTGCCTCCCATTTTCCTGAACCTTTTCTTGCTCATTCAGTCTGATATGTTAAGATATATTTTTATACCTGTGGCAGGATAATAATAATTAAAATAACACTAAGAAGAAGGAGGAGAAGGGGGAGGAAAAGGAAGGAAGAGAAGACGATGGATATAAGGAGGCAGAAGAAACAGAATGGTTAACATTTATTAAATGTTTGCTGTGTGCCAGGCATTTGGGTGTGTGTTTTAGGTGAATTAGCTCATTCGATCCTCTTAACAACTGTGTAGATGACAATTGTGTTTCCATTTAAAAAGTGAGGAACATGAATCTGAGAGAATTTAAATATTTCTCTCCAAGTCATATAGCTGGTAAGCAATGGAGTTCAGATTGAATTCAAGGCAGTGAGTTCTTGTGTTCGGGAAGTCACTGTAGCCACATTCTCCTTCCTCTTCCTCCTCAATGCCAAGTTCAGTCATATCATACAGTAACTATTATGTCGTTCTTTTCAGGAAAAAATTGAGCAAAAAGTGAGAAAACCACCTGTTCAGTCTCCATTTTTTTTTTTTTTTTTTTCATCTCTGAAGGAAAACATATTGGGAAAAAAATGCATGTTCCAGAGGTCATAGTAACAGGCTAGTGAACAGGAAATGGTTTTAAAGCTCTCTGACATGAAATTGTTTGCCCTTTTAATCTAGCACTAATCTCTCCCGCAGTGGCCTGGAATAACATTTCTGCAGTTTGAGGCAGTGACCCAGGCTCACTGACTTGAAATCTTATTCTGTTCCTGGTGCCCCCTTGCATTTGGTCTTTGCCACGTCGTCTTCCCTAACTTAAGGTCTCCCTCAGTTTGTCCCTCCACGCTTACTGGATAATATCAGTCCTTACTCAGTAATGTCTTGATTTTCCATGAGACCATCCCTATCACTGTGCTTGGGTCCTCGCGAAAGTGGGCAAGACAAAAGATGACTTTAAATTTTTTTTTTTCGTAAAAGAGAAACTTTGTTCAAGCAGAGCAGTGTAGTCAAAACTCTATCATTAAAAAAGATTTCGAGATGAATGAGTTGGCAACGCAAAATATTGTATCATCTTCTTTTATGGAATTTGCATTTTAGGATGCAGTCTTTTCAAAAACACTTCTGTTTAGGCCAGACGCGGTGGCTCACGCCTGTAATCCTAGCATTCTGGGAGGCCGAGGCTGGAGGATCACTGAAGGTCAGGAGTTCGAAACCAGCTTGAGCAAGAGCGAAACCCCGTCTCTACTGAAAATAGCAAGAAATGAATTGGCCAACTAAAAATATATAGAAAAAATTAGCTGGGCATGGCGGCACATGCCTGTAGTTCCAGGTACTCAGGAGGCTGAGGCAGGAGGATCCCTTGAGCCCAGGAGTTTGAAGTTGCTGTGAGCTAGGCTGACGCCATGGCACTCTAGCCAGGGCGACAGAGTGAGACTCTGTCTCAAAAAAAAAAAAAAAAAATACTTCTGTTTAAATTTCGCCAAGATAAAACACATTTTATCTTTCAGGAACTTATCCAGTCTCTTCTATCATTACCTGTAATTGCCAGTAACTGGTATTCAATTTGTCCTTGATCTTAATTCTTTTAGCATATATTTATTGCATTCCTCACATGTGTCTGCCACTGTGCTAAGTGATAGGGAGTCTCTACTGAGGAAGGCAAACCCTAAGAGGTATGTTATTAGTCTGATAAAACTTCTCTAAAGGATAGGAGCACTATTCTGTAAGAGTGTCTAACAAAGGAATGTAACCTAGTCTGGGGTGTTGGTGGCAGTGGGTGTCATGAGTTACCATCCTATAAGGGACATGGGCTGAATGAAACACAGGAGAAGGGTCGGGAGGTGGATGGAGGTGGGGTGGAAGTAGTGTTCCAAGAAGAGGAATCAGTCTTGCCAAAGGCTACACTTAAAAACTGCGTTTACAGTGTGTGAGTGGATACACAGCAAAGCTAGAAATGGTCTAATAGAAAAAGAAAGTCTTACTGGCTACGTTATAGCGTTTTTGTTTTAAGCCTAAACAATAAAGATCTGTTAACTATAAATAATCCATTAGATTTGCATTTTGAAAAGATGCGGCTTTCAGTGGACTTGATGGGCCAGAATGGATATCCACAGTGGAACCAGCAAACAGCTCTTGTAGGTTATTAGAGTCTAAGGGAGGTCTGATGGTAGTTAGACAGGTAGTGATGAATGGGATACAGGGTATGAAGCCATAAGATATACTGCAGATGGCTCCTAAGGGAGTCATTCTTTTTTTGGCTTATATTACTAGATAGATAATAGTAAGGAAGGAAAAAAAAAACTGGAAGAACATTTGAGCAAAAGATTCATTCAACAAGTATTGAGTGCCTACTCAAGCCCTTACCAACCTGAGTTCCTTAAAAGAATGAAGCCCTAACTGCCTCTTAAGGTATTTCTTGTATGCTTGTATGTAATGAATTACTTCTTTCATATGTATGTGGGATGATACCAGTCTTGTAATTCTTGAAAGAATTGAGGAATTAGTCCATCAAGGCATTTTATGTAGGGTCTAGTTATCTTGTAGAACCCAGTTGGGAAAGGCTGGCTTACGCCATGCCAGACACTATTCTGCCTCTGCCTTGAGCCTCATAAACATGAGATATCTTTAAGAATTTGAAGCGGAAAAAAAAAATCGTCGTCATGACAATTAACTATAATAATATAATTATATTTAATAGTTACACTGTCCCCAAAGCAGCTTATATATTTTCTTATATATAGTTAATAAATCTATTTTAAAAGCTTATGAATCACTTTAAAATTCATACTATCATAGTAGATGTGTGTCATTACGGTATCCTCAGACTCTTTAAAGATAAACTGTTTGTCATTAAAAAATGCAAATGCTGCATATTTGCAATTATTTTTGAGGTATGGATAGCTTCTTTTATGTTTGAAGTAGAGAACCAGAATTTATTTTGAAAAATTACCTGGGTGGTGTTACTGACCCAAAAAGAGCCGTAAATGTAGAAAGTGAAATGTAGCCAATGAAGCAATGCCATGTGAACTTTGAACCTTGGATGTAATTACATTAAAGGAAAAGTATCATTTTTCATCCAGTTGAGTCATTCAGCAATTATTTATATAGTGCTTGGTGTGTGCCAAGCAGGATTCTTGGCACTGGGATAAAACAGTGAACAAACCAGAGAAAGTATATACGTTTGTGATAGGGTAGGCCAGGTTGCTATTTATATAAAAATGTTCAGAAAAATCCAATCATAAACATAATTGGCAGTATTTGTTTTTAAAAAGTACATGGAGGCCAGGCGCAGTGGCTCACACCTGTAATCCTAGCACTGTGGGAGGCCGAGGCGGGAGGATCGCTCAAGGTCAGCAGTTCGAAACCAGCCTGAGCAAGAGTGAGACCCCGTCTCTACTAAAAATAGAAAGAAATTAATTGGACAACTAAAAATATATAGAGAAAAAATTAGCCGGGCATGGTGGCGCATGCCTATAGTTGCAGCTACTCAGGAGGCTGAGGCAGGAGGATCGCTTGAGCCCAGGAGTTTGAGGTTGCTGGGAGCTAGGCCGATGCCACGGCACTCTAGCCTGGGCAACAAAGTGAGACTCTGTCTCAAAACAAGCAAACAAAAAAAAAAAA